>JAODUO010002679.1:0-5000 GCA_025642075.2 Ridgeia piscesae
AGTCTACGACAAGGAAGATACCTGTTACTTACGTACTATAATCTGCATTCTTTAAGAATGTTTATTATAAAGTTATTTCGACCTGGCAAAACAAGAACACGCAAGACTTGGATATGAACTGTCAGATATATTTTCTTTTGTGCGACAGATATACAGTGTATACTAAGTCAACATAACAAAATTTTACAGCGGACGAGTCATACAATTGTAATGTATCCCTGCTCAGTAACAAATCCTGGTTATATACTGATATATACGTACCATTGCTTAAGCATTATATACGGCTTTGCTTAGTCAATTTGTGATATGAATTTATAAATAATGCTGAGTGTAAAACAGTGTTGATGATTACTCTAAAAATAAAATAAGCGTTTGACGAATGTTAAACCACTGCTTATCACGCTTGTCGTCATATATTTTTTATCATTGGATTTATGACAGGAAACGGTAGCAATACAAAATTATTTTATATCTTTTCTCAACAAAACAACATATAAATCATTATTACAGGTTTACATCTTCTTGAACAACAACTTGTCCATGTGTATCTGCTTAATAATATATATATATATATATATATATATATATATATATATATATATATATATATATATATATATATATATATATATATATATATATATATATATTTGTGTGTGTGTGTGTGTGTATGTGTGTTTGTGCTTGTGTGTGGGTGTGCTTGCGCCTGTCTGCCAGTGTGCGTGTGCGTGTGCGTGTGCGTGTGCGTGTGCGTGTGCGTGTGCGTGTGCGTGTGCGTGTGCGTGTGCGTGTGCGTGTGCGTGTGCGTGTGCGTGTGCGTGTGCGTGTGCGTGTGCGTGTGCGTGTGCGTGTGCGTGTGCGTGTGCGTGTGCGTGTGCGTGTGCGTGTGCGTGTGCGTGTGCGTGTGCGTGTCGTGTGCGTGTGCGTGTGCGTGTGCGTGTGCGTGTGCGTGTGCGTGTGCGTGTGCGTGTGCGTGTGCGTGTGCGTGTGCGTGTGCGTGTGCGTGTGCGTGTGCTGTGCGTGTGCGTGTGCGTGTGCGTGTGCGTGTGCGTGTGCGTGTGCGTGTGCGTGTGCGTGTGCGTGTGCGTGTGCGTGTGCGTGTGCGTGTGCGTGTGCGTGTGCGTGTGCGTGTGCGTGTGCGTGTGCGTGTGCGTGTGCGTGTGCGTGTGCGTGTGCGTGTGCGTGTGCGTGTGCGTGTGCGTGTGCGTGTGCGTGTGCGTGTGCGTGTGCGTGTGCGTGTGCGTGTGCGTGTGCGTGTGCGTGTGCGTGTGCGTGTGCGTGTGCGTGTGCGTGTGCGTGTGCGTGTGCGTGTGCGTGTGCGTGTGCGTGTGCGTGTGCGTGTGCGTGTGCGTGTGCGTGTGCGTGTGCGTGTGCGTGTGCGTGTGCGTGTGCGTGTGCGTGTGCGTGTGCGTGTGCGTGTGCGTGTGCGTGTGCGTGTGCGTGTGCGTGTGCGTGTGCGTGTGCGTGTGCGTGTGCGTGTGCGTGTGCGTGTGCGTGTGCGTGTGCGTGTGCGTGTGCGTGTGCGTGTGCGTGTGCGTGTGCGTGTGCGTGTGCGTGTGCGTGTGCGTGTGCGTGTGCGTGTGCGTGTGCGCGTGTGCGCGCGTGCGCGCGTGCGCGCGTGCGCGCGTGCGCGCGTGCGCGCGTGCGCGCTGGCGCGTGTGCGCGTGTGCGCGTGTGCGCGTGTGCGCGTGTGCGCGTGTGCGCGTGTGCGCGTGTGCGCGTGTGCGCGTGTGCGCGTGTGCGCGTGTGCGCGTGTGCGCGTGTGCGCGTGTGCGCGTGTGCGCTTGTGCGCGTGTGCGCGTGTGTATGTAATCTTACATCTTACTCTAATCTTACTCATATCCTAGATTCCACCTATACAGAGCAACTATGATACTTACATGGTACAATTCTGATACACGTGCACTGAGTGAAGTTGAAAGTAGTGCCTGGTGCACAGTCCATGGTCTCGTTGCCCAGGATGAACTGTGCGGGGTTGTCGGCCACTCCCAGCGGGCACTCGCCTGGAACACACAGTACGGTACGTATGAAGCAATATGACACACGGTAGATCACTCTGCAAATCATTAACAATGCACCGGCAGATGTAGTTGACATATATTTAGTTTTATTTCAATTTCGAATTTGAATCATATTTCTACAAATGTGCTCATAATTATACATAATATTAACTTGCGCACGCCAGGTTGTGTGTCCGTCTGTCCGTCTGTCCGTCCGTCCGTCCGTCCGTCCGTCCGTCCGTCCGTCCGTCCGTCCGTCCGTCCGTCCGTCCGTCCGTCCGTCCGTCCGTCCGTCCGTCCGTCCGTCCGTCCGTCCGTCCGTCCGTCCGTCCGTCCGTCCGTCCGTCCGTCCGTCCGTCTGTCGTCCGTCCGTCCGTCCGTCCGTCCGTCCGTCCGTCCGTCCGTCCGTCCGTCCGTCCGTCCGTCCGTCCGTCCGTCCGTCCGTCCCTCCGTCCGTCCGTCCGTCCGTCCGTCCGTCCGTCCGTCCTCCGTCCGTCCGTCCGTCCGTCCGTCCGTCCGTCCGTCCGTCCGTCCGTCCGTCCGTCCGTCCGTCCGTCCGTCCGTCCGTCCGTCCGTCCGTCCGTCCGTCCGTCCGTCCGTCCGTCCGTCCGTCCGTCCGTCCGTCCGTCCGTCCGTCCGTCCGTCCGTCCGTCCGTCCGTCCGTCCGTCCGTCCGTCCGTCCGTCCGTCCGTCCGTCCGTCCGTCCGTCCGTCCGTCCGTCCGTCCGTCCGTCCGTCCGTCCGTCCGTCCGTCCGTCCGTCCGTCCGTCCGTCCGTCCGTCCGTCCGTCCGTCCGTCCGTCCGTCCGTGTCTCAGTGTTTCTGCATGCGTGTGTGCGTGTGCGAGCAACGAGAGGTTGTCTCTTCAATATACACATAGTTCGTGTAAATGCATATGTAGTGGCAACATGTTACGTTTGTTGAAGCAATGTACAGTTCACTCAGCTGTGTAGATAAATAGATGGATATGTGTAGGAGCAGCCTTCGCGTATTAATTGTAGCATAAGGCTTGAATATTTCCCAGAGACGTTGAGAGGGTGTTTGATTGAACAGGTATGCAAGGGAAGTAAAGTGTAAAGCGATTTGAACAGTCCTAGGAACTGGATACTGCGCTTTAATATACGAACTTACCTTTACGTTACGCGCTATTCCTGTAACTAACAGGACTCAGCCACTCTATATCCTAGGACGTGATAGTTCTACAAACTCACCAGTTCCCTGGGTGGTGGGGAAGAACGTGCAGTCTAGTTGGCCATTTTACGTTTCATTGGGATAACAAATAAACACTTAATCCAGCAACACGATGGTAATAAAGTCAGAAATCCCCAAACTGTTCTTCTTTGGCAATATCGTCTAGTAATTGAGAGAACAGAGAGATTACGACGGTTCCTCAAACTCACCAATTCCCTGGGTAGTGGGGAAGAAAGTGCAGTCTCCCTTGCTCTCATCCCTGACACAGGTGAGGACTTCCTGATCCCAAATTTCACACGGGTTGCAGCTTCGCTGGATGGCGATGAACTGTTCCGTCGTTGTGTTGTATTCGCACTGGTAGTAGTTCTGACAGTTGCACGGGTCACCCAGCAGGCCATAGACGCTGTCGGCGCCGGACACCATCGGACAGTCAACTACACCGCGAATGGAGAAATAATCGCAACATTATCATGCTGAATTTAAACGGATACTATACAGTATATTCGCTAACACATATGTTATGTTAATGATAATTCGGACATATCTCACGTACATTACTTCGACAGATATGTTGATAATTAAATGCTATATGTGTCCCAGATGTTGTTATATGTATACGACCATAGACGCTGTCGTCGTCGGTCACCATGGAACATTCACCTGCAAGTGGTAAAATAAAATCGCAACGTTATGTTATCTTGAAATAAAACTGATAGTAATCACCGTTATTATCAGTGCGCAAATACGTAGGAAAAAACACAATGACGGCGTTTTCGGCATTGCCTTTGTATGCTCATTTCTTTTTCAAGTAGCGTTTATATCGATTTTTTCATTGTACGATTCGTGATAACTCGTTACGCACACTCCCAGCGGGCACTCGCCTGGAACACGGAGTACGGTACGTATCAAGCAATATGATACGGTAGGTGACTCTGCAAAACCATTTAGTATCGCCTTGATGATTAGAACGATAAATAAATTATTATGTCCCTATCCATTAAACTTCTAGAAACAGTTGGATTTGTATTATATATAATACTGTTTATACTAAGGATATATTGTTGGCATGATAATTTCAACAAATAATTTACAATGCGATTCTGGATAGCCATTGTCTCATTGATTCGGCTACCTCTAAGCAGAGACACTGATATCCGACTTACTTGCAGCGTCGAACGTGTCACAGACACAGTCTTCTCTGTCCACATAGTCGCCACCCACACAAGGCTCCGACTCGCAAACACGGCTTCTGTATCTCTTCTGGTCGCACATACAGTCTCCCCAAGTTGACCACGGCCCAAAATCGGCGGCTGAAATAATACGCCTCATTACAGTAACTACACAAACTAAAAACTAATAGTGTGAAAAAGTGTTATTATTAGTATTATTAGTATTATTAGTATTATTAGTATTATTAGTATTATTAGTATTATTAGTATTATTAGTATTATTAGTATTATTAGTATTGGTAGTAGTAGTAGTCGTAGTAGTAGTAGTAGTAGTAGTAGTAGTAGTAATAGTAGTAGTAGTAGTAGTAGTAGTAGTAGTAGTAGTAGTAGTAGTAGTAGTAGTAGTAATAGTAGTAGTAGTAGTGGTAGTAGTAGTAAGTAGTAGTAGTAGTAGTAGTAAAGTTAGTAGTATATATATATACATATATATATATATATATAATATATATATATATATATATATATATATGTATATATATATATATATATATACATACACATATACATATACATATACATATACATATACATATTATATACTATAATATATAATAACATATATATATATATATATATATATAT
>JAODUO010002679.1:10000-21642 GCA_025642075.2 Ridgeia piscesae
TGTGTGTGTGTGTGTGTGTGTGTGTGTGTGTGTGTGTGTGTGTGTGTGTGTGTGTGTGTGTGTGTGTGTGTGTGTGTGTGTGTGTGTGTGTGTGTGTGTGTGTGTGTGTGTGTGTGTGTGTGTGTGTGTGTGTGTGTGTGTGTGTGTGTGTGTGTGTGTGTGTGTGTGTGTGTGTGTGTGTGTGTGTGTGTGTGTGTGTGTGTGTGTGTGTGTGTGTGTGTGTGTGTGTGTGTGTGTGTGTGTGTGTGTGTGTGTGTGTGTGTGTGTGTGTGTGTGTGTATGAAAGTTATTGACAGTTTTTAATGTAACGTGACATTATGCAAACCAACATTAACTTATCCGATGATTACTAACTATCCATTTGTTCGTAGTGTGTAATGTCTGGGGGCTGCGACATGACAGAGTATCTAGTAGTGCTGCGACAGACGATGGTCCTACCATTAACTAATACGTTGTTTCTTTCGACAGACCTGATTCCTGAAAGTGGCTTTTACCAGTTCGGTGTCGACCTCCTGCATGACAACCCAAGCTCGTGTATACCTGTGTCACTGGCTGTCTGATCGACTTACTGATTAAGTCATCGATTGAGGTTAGGTATTAAAAGTATTGTTACTGGTTCAATCGTAGACAACCACATATATTCAACGAACGAAGGGCGAATGTAAAGTATATTCGACATAATAAAATACTACTACATTGAAAACCATCTGTTTTACTACTGCTGACTAAACTGTTATTGCGTCTTTACATATAGCGATGTCACAAGGGAAAACGGTATTCTGCACGTGTAACTAGATATGGGTTTTGTATAGTCTACCGGCATACTAGCATCTATAATAGGGCTCTGCCATTGATTCGTTCATTTAACTATCCAAATCCGTATTCTTCCATACGATATGTTATATTAACAACTGACACAACGTTTGGATAGTCTATAATCATATAAAATTCATACAACAATTAAACGACAAATCAACACGTCCTGACCTTTCATTACGTCCGAAAGGCGCACATATCGAAGAGCAGATGGTACGAATCGAAACATGGTGATGTGCCACCAAACCGCAGTGTGGCGCCACTGTAACATATCCTGCAATTTCTACTTTAGATTCTTGGAGCATGTTTATTAAGTGTGCTTTTTACGATGACACAGTATGATATACTCATGTTAAAATCATCGGTATTTTGAGTTTCTAAACGAATCTGAATCCACTGTATCATAATTGAAGGCTGTAATGTGTATTTGGTCTAGGCCCTATGGTGCTGTAGGAAATCTTTCTTTTGGATATCAGTGAGTTATAAACTGAACATTTACAGTTCCACAGCTCAGGATGATTGGTTGCACGATTTTCAAACATATCCTGAACGTCTTCACATACATACGGACGTCCTCGAGGTCGACAGATACAAAATATGAATAGAGAAATATGAGACGCTCTATACACCAGTCTGCATTCATGAAGATCATTCTATCTTATTTGCGTGATTTATCATGCTTACTATTATGAAGTAATTTTTGGTTGTCCTCGATATTTAAGTCCCATATGTGCTTCCAGAAGACCTCCACAGTTGCAATATGTACTTATTATTGTTTTAAATCAATTGTATATATTTTCGCAATATTTTTATTTACCGAAATAACGTTCAAGAAAAAATAATCTGAAATGTCAGCGTTGATAGACTCAACATTGTAGTCAGGATTGGATTTTAATATAATTTTAAACTGCTGAAGGCAAACACCACCATCTCGTCCAATTAAGCATGGTCGATTGTGAAATGTGTAACCCGAAGGAGAAACGTCAGCTCAATGCATGCCACTGTACCATGAGGTATAAGCCAGGGAACAGTTTTACTAAGATGTTATGATATTATTGAAAACCCATCTTAACGTAATTTCATAAGAAAATTTTCAAAATGCGTTTCATTAACGTGATCCGCAGTTTGGCAAAACCTATGTAATACTTATGACGTTTCTGCTCAAGCGCGATAAATGTAAAATCATCACTATGCAGCGAAACGCAAAGCATTTATGGTACACATAACACAGGTTGTTCGTTAACTTTCCTTTGGTGATCATTGTGACGAGTTGCTTAAAATCTCATTCAAAACGTTAAAATATTACGTTTGTTTAAATCGGTGTCACGGATTGTGGCGCATTAAAGTCACGTGTTTTGCGCTTGCTATCAAAACATGCCTCATAACCTGTTTACCTCGTGTTAGTTGCGACAAATAACTTTGCTGATAGGACACATATCCTTTTGCTCATCATGACCGATATATATCAGACCAAAGATGTGTTTAATAATGTGAGATTCAGCGGGAAGTGTTAACGTAATTAATCATTAATTACATCTTTGTCATTAATTTAATGACAAAGACTGACTAGCGCATGCGCAGAAACGTCACACGGATATGTTTAAGGCCCGGAAAAATGTAAACGCTACAGCGACGCTAATGTCGTGTAGGCATATCACAGTTTTTCACATTATTATATGTAACTTTGTAATGACCTATTTGACTGTGGATAACTGGCTGTTTGCGTAAAAATGAACTCCAAATAACAGATAGTTAGTGAAGTGTAGGCCTACGTTGAACTATAAGTATAGTATGGCGTAGACGTAGACGTCGTAGTCTTAGAAATTTGCTTTTCTAGATGGAATCCATGATGAAATGTTAGTGTAGCGCGATTTTCCAATTTAGGTTCTAGGTAAGGAGAACATTTATTTTATGGTTCAACATCGGGCTAATGGCTTTTACGAATGTCAGTGGAATGGTTCCCAGGTCTTACTGGGTATATAAATATATAATACATCTTACAAAAAATTATTTATTCAAGTTTTGGCTTGTACGTAATATGCTGCGAAAAGGCTGTGTTCTATTTTACGACGTTACGTCATTGATGACGTAAGCTGCCATAAAATAATATAATTTATATGCCCTCAAAACGGTAATGCGCAAATCTTCCCGCGATTGCTGTTATCATTAGGTACTCGAAGTGCGGTATATAAAACAATTGATCGATTATCTACGCTTGAAGGTTAGTCTATCTTCCGATGACCATAAGAGTTAATTCGCTCCTTGCTGTACAAGACGCTTGCGAGATAGATACTTTATAACTTAAAACGTTGTGCCATGCAATATCATGTGAGATTTAAAAATCAAGCGGTTTCATTTTCGAGCGCCAGCGGGCGGTAGTAGCTTCATAGCAAGACTCGGTTTGGCAGATCGTGTTGTGAAAAGGTCAGTTAAACGAAGCCAAGAGAAGCTGTCTGCAAGCGTCCTGATCTCTGGTCCCTGACCAATCCCGATCATATGGCGCGATCGGTGTCGGTTGTTGGAGATACGTTGTAGAGTTTATATTTTGTCGGACGTTAAATAATATCCGGATGAGGGTTATGCGCGGATAATCTAGTGGTTAACACGTCCGCCTAGCACGGAGGCGGCCAGTATTGCCAGGTCCAAAAAATATTTCTAGCCCAATGGCCATTGAAAACTAGCCCAAACTAGCCCCAAAATCCCCCCAAATAATTATAAAATTACACATTTAAATGTTGCCAGTGACACACCTATGATAAGAAGCTCATTTCAGTACATCTTCCATCATTTCTTGCAGTTGAGCGCTACCTACTGTTCTACGGTGAACTATAAATGCTGCATAAATAGACATGGTGTACATCATAACGTCACAAATTTCACCAAATAAATGGCCCTCTACTTAATCACTATGCCTAATGGCTGCGCATTATATGCACTTGGCACACACAGGCAAGCAGGCATGTACGCGCGCAATCAAAAATTCAATCAAAACAAACCCATTAAAACTATCACAACTGAAATTTTAATCACGCGTGCACAGGATCGCGCGCACGTGTTGTCACAGCGAAGCACAACGTAGACTAGGTCTAGGGCAGGTGTCCAAGATGTCCAGCATGGAATCTTCGTCCTCCTGGTGGTACATGTGAAGAGGCTGAACATTGTCTTGTCTGGCACAAACTTGCTGCAGCAGATCTTGTGCGCGACATATATGCTCGCACGTGGAGGATCTTCTCGAGGAGATACCATATCCTATTCGCAGCTTTAATCCCTGACGATATTCATTAATCAGAAAAACCCACTTTCAGCGTGGCTTTGCTGAATGGCAATAGCAGCGACAGTAGGAGACCTCCTGCTAATGGTCGTTGCACTTACATTTCCGGTCGTTAAAACGTTCCGGTGAGTTTCTACGCATGCGCAATAAATGTAAAATCATCAATGTCCAGCGACACAAAGCATTATCGGTATAGCGCACGGGCTGTTCGTTAACCACCTCGTGATGATTACTTAAAAATGTCGTTCAATGCAATAAAATATTACGTTTTTATAAATCAATATCACGGATTATGGCGCACTAGAGTCACGTGATTTACGCCTGCTATCAAAATATGACTCTAAACTTGTTTGCCTCGTGTTAATTTGCGACATATAACTTTGCTGAGAGGGTATATACATCCTAACGAACAACCCGTAATATTTATACCATAAATGCTTTGCTTTTTCGCTGCACATTGATGATTTTACATATATCGCGCCTGCGCAGAAACGTCAACCGGTACTTTTCTAACGCCAGAAAAATGTAAGCCTACAGCGCTACGAAGAGAAGAGCTGGTATTGACGTAATCAGCAGCAGCGACCCCTGGCGCGCGAGAATGATTACTACCCTTATTTATGGACAACTGGGTGGCCCAGGCTGGAGTTGGCAATGTGTGTGTCTGTATTCAAAGACATTGGAAGGCTATGAATTGATAGTTCACTATGTATTATGAGACGTAGAATAAGACTGCTGTTAATGTAACACATGACGTAAAACCACCATTTTCTAAACTAGCCCAAAAATAGTGGCATGTGCATACAAAGAAAACCGCGGACTTGGCAACACTGGAGGCGGCCCGGGTGCAATAGGGCGTGTAAGTGGGTCACGCTACATGGCTCCTCGCGACTGGAGATGATTGGGGACTGGATACATATATTCTAACGATGGGTGACAGTTGTAGCTTCCGACTGATAGATACTAGGAAAATCAGGTCATAAATACCTTGTGTTATACCTTTCTTATCTTAAATGTCGATTTAATATTGTCTCCCACTATATATATATATATATATATATATATATATATATATCTATATACTATATATATATATATATATATATATATATAGCGATTTACGTAATGCAGATAATAGTCACAATGTTAGGCTTATGTGTCTTTTACGGGATTTGCATTTTATATTGCTGTACGTTGTGGTTTCAATTCACAAATATCTGGCAAGTTGTCTAAATGCACACAATCATAACTGTTTGCCCCAAACAGATTGTACTGGGCGAAAAATGGCACTCTTCATATTAGTCAAGATCGCCAAACACCAGTACCTGCCGCTAATGCCATGGCAACCACCATAATAATCAATTAAAATTCACAATTTTCATGATCATTGTCACCGGCAAAGTGTTCTGGACAATAATCCTTCGGACATTATAACTGAAATACGCTATTTGCACACAAAGTCCTATTACAACAACAACAAAACAAAGTCCTATATGTTATGGAGAATACGGACTTCCTGGCGCCCTAACACCATTTACCACTTAGCATTTTCGCGCGAGATTACGCATCCTCAACAGGGACTGGACACAAGAATAAATATTCCAATGACGGGTGTGACAGTTGTAGCTACCGACTGATGAATACTAGGAAAATCAGTTAATAAATATCTTGTGTTATACGTTTCTTATCTTAAATAACCGATCTAATATTGAGTTTATGACACTATCATAGACACATAGCCATTTACGTTGTGCCGATAATAGATACGATGTTAGGCCGTATGTGTCTTTTACGAGATTTGCGTTTTACATTGCAGTACGTTGTGGCACTTATATCTGACAAGTTGTCTAAATGTACATAATCATAACACATGTATACGTTGCCCCAAACAGGTTGTACTGCGCGAAAACTGGCACTCTTCTTTATTAGTCAAATCGCCAAACACAAGTACTTGCTGTTATTGCCATGGCAACCACCATAATAATCGATTAAAATTCATGATTTCCGTTATCATTGTCACCGGCAAAGTGTTCCACTGCTTCTGTTTGTAATAATCCTTCGGACAATATAACTGAAATACGCTATTTCGGAACAGTTCGATTATTACGATCAAAACAAAACAAAGTCCTATATGTTAACATGGAGTATATGGACCTCTTGCCCCAAACTGCCCCCAGCCTCGTTTTTTTGAGGCCCGAATTCAATACCCATTCAGGGCAGGCATGGTATATTTCGTGCTAAAACATGGCTCTCAACATTGCGGACTGTGTATCCCTCAAGAATCGGAAAATCACGTTAATGTCGGTCCCGTCTCAATTTGGGACGTAAAAGAACCAATAGGCAAGCACCCTCAGTGTCAGCATAGAAAGGTCGGTTTGGTGTAAATATTCTGAAAAACTTACTAGATTCTAATGACCCTCATATGATCATATGTTTTAACCAAATATATATATATATATATATATATATATATATATATATATATATATATATATATATATATATATATATATATATATATATATATACTAGTCATATATATATATATATATATATATATATATATATATATATATATATATATATATATATATATATATATATATATATATATATATTGTGGATTACAACGTTATGATCGCGTAGTATATTAATAGTAATTTTTAAATGTTATATATTTGACACTGAGTGCCTATTAATTCACCGTCCCCCAAAGTGAGACAGCAGATTGTTTGACCAACGTGTTTTCCGATTCTTGAAAAGTACATCACAATGTTGAAAGCCATGTTTTGAGCTCTCATGCCCCCTTCTTCATATCAAAAAACAGGCTACAGGAGGGGCAAGAAATTTCCCTCCATGTTAACATATAGGACTTTGTTTTGTTTTGATCGTAATAATCAGCTGTTCCGAAATAGTATTTCAATCAGATTATTACAAACAAGTAGTGGAGTACTGCCGATGTGGAAATCTGAGGTATCGATTGTGTAGTGGTGTTTATGACAATAATGGTGCCGAGTTTTCGCGCAGCCCTGTTTTAGAGACAGACACCTGCATGTTATGATTGTAACATTTGTCAGATATAAGTGCAACATACTACAATGTAAACCCAAATGTCAAGACACATACGATATCATCTATTATCGGCAACGTGATGGCTTATGTGTCTATGATGGTGTCATAAACTCAATATTAGATCGATTATTTAAGATAAGAAACATGCTCAGCACAAGACATTGGCTGATTTTCTAGTATTCGTAGTCGGAGAAATCATTTAATCATCCATCGTTAGAATATTATTCTTGTGTCAGTCCCCAACCAGGACGTAAATAGTAAGGTGGGAGTGGGCGAATCATTCTCCATGTATATAGGACTGGTTGGGATGTCGAACTGTTAAGAAAAAAACGTATTTCAGTATATTGTCGAAGGATCATTACAACGAAATCTGTGGAATTTACTTGCCGATGACGCAATGATCGCAAAATCATCATTTGTTGGTGCTATAATTGGTGCCATGGCATTGGCGAAGCTACTTGTGTTTGGCGATCTGGACTAATAATGAAGAGTGCCAACCTGTATCTGTTTGGTGCGTATCATATATGATATGATTATGTGCATTTAGCGCCGAAATATCGAAAACACGGCGTACACAATACTGTGATCCCCGTAAGATTTACATAAACTGTATTAACTGACTATTATCTACATTACGTAAATCACCATATATATATATATATATATATATATATATATATATATATATATATATATATATATATATATATATATATGTTGAGTGTAGTGACAGTGTTGGCCAGTGTAGATTACTAAGAAAGGTATATTTAAATATTATGTTTTATAATTTTCTATTTATCAGTCACCCATCATAAAATTATACTATCCAGTCACAATCTCAGTCGCGAGAACTTCTGTAGCGTGACCCCTTACGCGCCCTATTGCCCACCCGGAGCCGCCTCCGGTGATTGCCCGAAGTCCGCAGTTTTTGTATGCATGCCATATTTTGGGCTAATTTAGAAAATGATGATTTTTAAATCATGTGTTACATTGGCAACAGTCTTATTCTACGTCTCATCATACTGTGAACTATCAGTCATAGCCTTCAAAATAATATTGATATAGATACACATTGCTAATATTATAGTCTTGATTGTCATAAATAAGGGTTCGCGCGGGGGGGTACTGCTGACAATACCAGCTCTTCTGCTCGTAACTATAAAACTTACTCTGGCGTTAGAAAAAGTACCAGTTGACGATTTCTGCGCAGGCGCGATATATGTAAAAACATCATCAATGTGCAGCGAAAAAGCAAAGCGTTTATGGTATAAATATTACGGGTTATTCGATGGATATATATGCCCTCTCCTTTAAGTTATATGTCTGGGAATGCACGAGGCAAACAAGTTTAGAGTCATATTTTGATAGCAGGCGTAAATCACGTGAGTCTGCACCATAATCCGTGACAGTGAATTATAAAAAACGTAATATTTTATTACGTTGAACGACATTTTAAGTAATCATCACAGGAAATAACAGCTCGTGGCATTTATACCGATAATGCTTTGTGATTGTTTGCTGGACGTGATGATTTTACATTTATTATGCTGGCTACATCACCGGAACGTTTTAACGACCGGAAAATGTTGAAGTGCAACTCGACCGCATTAACAGGAAGATCTCTCGCTGCTTATGACTGCACCATTCAAACCGCCTGGCGGATTTCTCGACAACAATTATCGTCAAAAAGCTGCAGACGGTGCTGGTCTCCCTGAAGAAGATGCCAAAATACGACTATATATCATCGCGCCTGATCGCTGCAGCAAGTTTGTGCCGAACAGAACGATGCTCATTAACTAAGCGATATTAAATATACCGCCGGGAGAACAAGTTTATGTGGTTATCTGGATTTCCCTATGATATAGTCCCGCAGTGTGTGCCTTAACAACAGCCCATGCCCTTCGCACGTGATGCATTTCGGTGTGATGGGTTTGTTTGATTGTTATTGTTGCGCGCGTACATGCCTGCTGCTGCCATGTCCCACATACGTGTAACATTTAGGAACGTATATGATGATTCAGAAATGGGGCCATTTATATGAGTGAAAAAAAATTTTTATCACCTGACGGTGCGATCCTATGCACCATAAATATTTATAAAAAAGCGACCTCCGCCGTGCTATGAGTGGCACTCAACGCGCTTCATCATTAGGTAAATTGCGTTATTATTGACATTACCTTCCTAACATCGTAGGGGGTGTGTCACTGGCAACGTGTGTATTTTATGAGTGACTGGGGGGACAGTTTGGGCTAGTTTTCAATGGCCTGACGAGCACTAGAAATATTTTTTGGATTTTCTTTTCTCCGTGCTAAAGGCGGACTGAACTGTTGTGTTAGCATCTCGCCCTAAATCGGATATTGGCGTCCGGCAAAATATAAACTCCCCACAGCATTATCTCCAACAACCGACATGGGACCGAGATCAGGACGCTACAACTCTGCTAAACCGAAATCTTGCTATGAAACACCGCCCGCTGGCACTCGAAAATGAGCCGCTTGTTTTTAGATCTCACATGTTACGTAACGGCGATTTTTAGATTTATAGAAGTATCTATCTCGCAGGCGCGCACGGCGGGAGCTGAATTAACTCATAGATATCAGGAAGATCAGATAAGCCTTCAAGCGTAGATAGTCGATCGATTAGCTAAATATAATAGAATATTTAAACAATATAGAAATTATTATGTGTTGAACATATTATGTTGTTTTTATTAGCATTATCTGTAAGGTACCTCTAACATGGAACAAAAATACTTGAATAAATAATTTTTTGTAAGATGTATTATATATTTATATACCCAGTAAGACCTGGGAACCATTCCACTGACATTCGTAAAAGCCATTAGCCCGATGTTGAACCATAAAATAAATGTTCTCCTTACCTAGAACCTAAATTGGAAAATCGCGCTACACTAACATTTCATCATGGATTCCATCTAGAAAAGCAAATTTCTAAGACTACGAGTCTACGTCTACGCCATACTATACTTATAGTTCAACGTAGGCCTACACTTCACTAACTATCTGTTATTTGGAGTTCATTTTTACGCAAACAGCCAGTTATCCACAGTCAAATAGGTCTTAAAAGTTACATATAATAATGTGAAAAACTGTGATATGCCTACACGACATTAGCGTCGCTGTTTTCCCGGGTTCCGGGGCCTATTTTTTTGTCTTTTAATAAAAGTTTAATTTAAAATTTTAAATTAAACCCCCCCCCCTTTTAATATTTTTTGGTCGAATTAGGTAATAGAAAAAGGATTTTTTCAAAAATTATTTAAATAACCAAAAACGGGTTTGGGCTTTTTAAAAAGCAAAAACACTATTTTAAATTTGAAGAAAAAAATTATTAATTTTTAAAGAAAAAAAATTAACGAACAACCTGTGTTATGTGTACCATAAATGCTTTGCGTTTCGCTGCATAGTGATGATTTTACATTTATCGCGCTTGAGCAGAAACGTCATAAGTATTACATAGGTTTTGCCAAACTGCGGATCACGTTAATGAAACGCATTTTGAAAATTTTCTTATGAAATTACGTTAAGATGGGTTTTCAATAATATCATAACATCTTAGTAAAACTGTTCCCTGGCTTATACCTCATGGTACAGTGGCATGCATTGAGCTGACGTTTCTCCTTCGGGCCCTTTCACAATCGACCATGCTTAATTGGACGAGATGGTGGTGTTTGCCTTCAGCAGTTTAAAATTATATTAAAATCCAATCCTGACTACAATGTTGAGTCTATCAACGCTGAATTTCAGATTATTTTTTCTTGAACGTTATTTCGGTAAAAAAAATATTGCGAAAATATATACAATTGATTTAAAACAATAATAAGTACATATTGCAACTGTGGAGGTCTTCTGGAAGCACATATGGGACTTAAATATCGAGGACAACCAAAAATTACTTCATAATAGTAAGCATGATAAATCACGCAAAAAAGATAGAATGATCTTCAAGCAGACTGGTGTATAGAGCGTCTCATATTTCTCTATTCATATTTTGTATCTGTCGACCTCGAGGACGTCCGTATGTATTGGGGGGAAGGAAAAAGTTCAATTTTACTGTAAATGTTCAGTTTATAACTCACTGATATCCAAAAGAAAGATTTCCTACAGCACCATAGGGCCTAGACCAAATACACATTACAGCCTTCAATTATGATACAGTGGATTCAGATTCGTTTAGAAACTCAAAATACCGATGATTTTAACATGAGTATATCATACTGTGTCATCGTAAAAAGCACACTTAATAAACATGCTCCAAGAATCTAAAGTAGAAATTGCAGGATATGTTACAGTGGCGCCACACTGCGGTTTGGTGGCACATCACCATGTTTCGATTCGTACCATCTGCTCTTCGATATGTGCGCCTTTCGGACTAAAAAAGGTCAGGCGGTTGATTTTCGTTTTAAGTTTTAGAATTTTTTGATTATAGAACCAAACGTTTGTCAGGTTTTAAACAAGATGGGTCATTT
>JAODUO010002680.1:0-18184 GCA_025642075.2 Ridgeia piscesae
CGTAGCCCTCTCTAGTCGACCTCTCCCTTATAGTCGTCTTCTCACGACTAACCGCCCTCTGCCGACTAGGCGCACTCTCTCGTCCAGTCGCCCTCTCCCGTCTATTTTCCCTCTCCCTTCTAGTCGTCCTCTTGCGTCTAGCCGACCTCTGCCAGAGTCTAGTCGCACACTCTCGTCCAGTCGCGCTATCCCGTCTGGTCGCTCTCTCCCATCTAGTCGCCCGCTCCAGTCTTGTCGTCCTCTGCCGTCTAGTCGCCCTCTTCCGTATTGTTGCCCTCTCCCTTGTAGCCGCCCTCTCCCGTCTAGTCGCCCTCTCCCGTCTAGTCGCCCTCTTCTTTCTAGTCGTCCTCTCACGACAAGCCTCACTGTCCTGTCTTGTCGCCCTCTCCCGTCTAGTCGCCCTATCCTTCTAGCGCCCTCTCCAATCTAGCCGCCGCATCGCGTCTAGTTGCCTTATCCCGTCTTGTCGCCTTCTCCCGTCCAGTAGCCCTATCTAGTTGCCCTCTCCCTTATAATCGTCAACTCACGTCTAACCGTCACGTCTCTGCCGTCTAGGCGCACTCTCGTCCAGCCGCCCTCTCCCGTCTATTTGCCCTCTCCCTTCTAGTCGCCCTCCCCCGTCTTGTCACCTTCTCCCGTCTAGTCGCCCTATCCCGTCTAGTCGCTCTCTCCCGTCTAGTCGCCATATCCCCTGTAGTCGTCTTCTCCCTTGTAGCCGCCCTCTCCCATCCAGTCGCTCTCTCCTTTCTAGTCGCCCTCTCCCTTCTGGTCGCCCTCTGCCGTCTAGTCGCACTCTCTCGTCCAGTCGTCCTATCCCGTCTAGTCTTCCTCTCCCGTTAGTCGCCATCACTATTCCAGTTGCCCTCTCCTGTATAGTCGCCCTCTCCCGCCTATTCGCTCTCTCCCGTCTATCGCCCTCTCTCTTGTCACTGCCCTCTTACGTCTAGCCGCCATATGCCGTCTAGTCGCACTCTCTCGTCCAGTCGCGCTATCCCATCTAGTTGCCCTCTCCCGTCTAGTCTTCCTCTGCCGTTAGTCGCCCTCTCTAGTCTAGATGCCCTCTCCCGTTTAGTCGCCCTCTCCCTACAATTCGCCCTCTCCTTTGTAGCCACCCGCTCCCGTCTAGTCGTCCTCTCACGACTAGCCGCATTCTCCCGCCTTGTCTCCCTGTTCCGCCTAGTCGCCCTCTCCCTTCTGGTCGCCCTCTCACGTCTAGCCCCCTCTGCCGTCTAGTCGCCCTCTGCCGTCTAGTCGCCCTCTACGTCTATTCGACATCTCCCCTCTAGTCGCCCTCTCCCTTGTAGCCGCCCACTCCCATATAATCGCCCTCTCCCTTCTGTTCGCCCTCTGCCGTCTAGTCGCCTTCTACCGACTAGTCGTCCTCTCCAATCTTGCCGCCGTATCTTGACTAGTCGCTCTCTCCCGTATGTCGCATTCTCCCGTCCAGTCGACCTCTCTGGCCGACCTCTACGGTCTAGCCGCCTTTTCCCGACCAGTCGCCCTCTCTGGCTCCCCTCTATCGTCTAGGAGCCCTCTCCCTTCTAGCCGCTCTCTCCCATCTTGTCGCCCTCTCCCTTCTAGTCGCACTGTCCCGTCTTGTAGCCCTCTCTAAACGCCCTCTGCAGTCTAGTCGCCCTCTTTTGTCTAGTCGACCTCTCCCGTCTAGTCGCCCACTCCCGTCTAGTCGCCCTACCGGCTAGTCGCCTTCTTCCGTCTTGTCGCCCTCTCCTTTCTAGTCGTCCTCTCACGACTGTCCACCCTCTCCCGTCTAGTCGCCCTATCCCGTCTAGTTGCCCTCACCCATTTAGAAGCTCTCTCCCGTCTAGTCGAACTCTCCCTTTTAGACGCCCTCTCCCGTCTAGTCGGACTCTCTAGTCGCCCTGACCAGTCTAGTCGCCCTCTCCCGTCTAGTCGCCCTCTCCCCTCTAGTTGCCCACTGCCTTGTAGCCGACCTCTGCAGTCTAGTGGCAATCTCGTCTTGTTGCCTTCTCTATGCGCCCTCTCCCGTCTAATCGCCCTCTTCCGACTTTTCGCACTCTCCCTTCTAGTCGAAATCTTCCGCCCAGTAGCCCTCTCTAAACGCCCTCTCCAGTCTAGTCGCCCTCTACCGTCTAGTCGCCCTCTCCATTCTAGCCGCCCTCTCCTGTCTAATCACCCTCTCCCGTCTAGCCGCCCTCTCTCTTCTAGTCGTCCTCTCACATCTAGCCGCCCTCTGTCGTCTATTCGCAATCTCTCGTCCAGTCGTCATATCCCGTCTGGTTGCTTTCTCCCGTGTAGTCTTCCTCTACCGTTAGTCGCCCTCTCTAGTCTAGTTGCCCTCTCCCATTTAGTAGCCCTCTCCCGTCTAGTCGACCTCACCCTTGTAGACGCCCTCTCCCGTCTATTCGGTCTCTCCCATCTAGTCTCCCTCTTCCGTTAGTCGCCCTCTCTAGTCTAGTTACCCTCCCCGTTTAGTCGCCCTATCTCATCTAGACAACTGGTCGTCCTCTGCTAGTCGTCCTCTGCTTTCAAGTCGTCCACTCACGACTAGTCGCCCTCTCCCGTCTAGTCGCCCTCTCACTTGTAGCCGCCCTCTCCCGTCTAGTCGCCCTCTCTCCTCCAGTCCCCCTCTCCCGTCTAGTCGCGCTCTCCCATCTAGCCGCCCTCTCCCCTCTAACTCCCTCTCCCGTCCAGCAGCCCTCTCTTGTCTGATCGCCCTCTCCTGTCTAGCGGCCCTGACCAGTCTAGTCGCTCTCTCTATCCGCCTTGATGCGTTTATCCGCCCTCTCCCGTCTACCCGCCATCTCCTGTCTAGTCGCCCTCTCCTTTCTAGTCGTCCTCTAACGTCTAGCCCCCTCTGCGTCTGGTCGCCCTCTCTCGTCCAGTCGCCCCCTCCCGTCTATTCGCCCTCTCCTGTCTAGACGCCCTCTCCCGTCTAGTCGCCCTCTCCCGTCTATTCGCTATCTCCCCTCTAGTCGCCCTCTCCCTAGTAGCCGCCCTCTCCCATCTAGTCGCCCTCTCCCTTCTGGTTCCCGTATCCCATCTTGGCGCTCTCTCCCATCTTGCCTCCCACTCCCGTCTAGTCTTCCTCTACCGTTCTTCGCCCTCTCTAGTCTAGTTTCCCTCTCCCGTTTAGTCGCCCTCTCCCTACTAGTCGACCTCTCCCTTGAAGGCGCCCTCTCCCGTCTAGTCGCCCTCTCCCGTCTAGTCGCCCTCTCCCGTCTAGTCGCCCTGTCTCCTGTAGCAGCCCTCTCCCGTCTGGTCGCCCTCTCCCGTCTAGTCGACCTCTCTAGTCGCCCTCTCCCGTCTAGTCGCCCTCTCCCGTCTAGTCGCCCTCTCCTGTCTAGTCGCCGTCTCCCGTCTAGTCGCCCTCTACCCTCTAGTCGCCCTCTCCTTTTAGTCGTCCTCTCACGTCTCGCCGCCCTCTGCTCTCTAGTCGCACTCTGACGTCTAGTCGCCCTATCCCATCTAGTCCCCCTCTCACGTCTAAGAGCCCTCTCCACTCTAACTCCCTCTCCCGTCTAGTCGCCGTCTCTCGTCTTGTCGCCCTCCCCAGTCTACTCCTCCTCTCCCATCTAGTCCCCCTCTGCCGTCTAACAGCCCTCTCCACTCTAACTCCCTCTCCCGTCTAGCCGCCCCTCCCCCCCCTTCTCCCGTCTAGTCGCCCTCTCCTTTCTAGTGTCATCTCACGACTGTCCACCTCTCCCGTTTAGCTCCCTTTGCCGTCTAGTCGCTCTCTGTCGTCCAGTCGCCCTATCCTGTGTAGCCGCCCACTCCCGTCTAGTCGCTCTTTCCCATCTAGTCGCCTTCTCCAGTCTAGTCACCCTCTCCCGTCTAGTCGCCCTCTCCCTCTAGTCGCCCTCTCCCCTGTAGCCGCCCTCACCCGTCTAGTCACCCTCTCCCGTGTAGGCGCCCTTTTCCCTTCGTCACTCCTCTCACGACTTGCCGTTTGTCGTCTAGTCGCACTCTCTCGTCCAGTCGCCCCCTCCCGTCTATTGCCCCCTCCCGTCTATCGCCCTCCCCGTCTAGTCGCCCTCTCCCTTCTAGCCGCCCTCTCCCGTCTAATCACCCTCTCCCGTCTAGTCGCCGTGTCCCTTCTAGTCGTCCTCTCACGTGTAGCCGCTCTCTGCCGTCTAGTCCCAATCTCTCGTCCAGTCGCAATATCCCGTCTAGTTGCCCACTCCCCGTCTTCCTCTAGTTATTGCCCTCTCATTTAGTTTCCCTCTCCCGATTTGTCGCCCCCTCCCTTGAAGGGGCCCTCTCCCCTCTGTTCTATCCCATCTGTCGCCCCTCCAGTCTAGTCGCCCTCCGCCGTCTAGTCGCCCTCTCCCGTATTGTCGCCCTCTGCCTTGTAGCCGCCCTCTCCCGTATAGTCGCCCTCTTCTTTCTAGTCGTTATCTCACGACTAGCCGCACTGTCCCCTATAGCCGCCTTCTCCCGTCTAGTCAGGCGCCCTCTTCTATTCGCCCTCTCTAACCGCCCTCTCCCGTCCAGGAGCCCTCTCCCGTCTAGTCGCCCTCCCCCGTCTAGCCGCAATCTCCCCTCCAGCCGCTCCCTCTGACCGCCCTCTAACGTATAGCTGTCTCCTGTCTAGCTGCTTTCTCCCAACTTGCCGCCCTCTCCCGTGCAGCCGCCTTCTCTGGCCGCCCTCTACGGTCTAGCCGCCTTTTCCCGTCTAGCCGCTCTCTCCCATCTTGCCGACCTCTCCCTTCTAGTCGCACTCTCCCATCTTGTAGCCATCTCTAAACGCCCTCTTCAGTCTAGTCGCCCCCTCCCGTCTAGACGCCCTCTCCCGTCTAGTCGCCCACTGCCGTCTAGTCGCCCTCTACCGTCTAGTCGCCCTCTCTCTTCTAGCCGCTCTCTCTGGCAGCTCTTTACCGTCTAGCCGCCCTGTCCACGTTCCCTCTTTCTCCCATCTAGTCGCCCTCTCCCATCTAGCCGCCGTCTCCCGTTTAGTCTGCCTCTACCGTCTTGTCGCCTTCTCCCGACTAGTCGCCCTCTCCTGTTTTGTCGCCTTCTCCCGTCCAGTCGCCCTCTATGGCCGCCCTCCTCGGTCTAGCCGCCTTCTCCCTGGTAGTCTCCCTCTCCCGTCTAGTCGCCCTCTTTCTTCTAGTCGTCCTCTCATGACTATTCGCCCTCTCCCCTCAAGTCGCCCTCTCTCTTCTAGTCGTCCTTTTACGTCTAGCCGCCCTCTGTCGTCTAGCCGCACTCTCTCGTCCAGTCGCGCTATCCCGTCTAGTTGCCCTCTCGAGTCAAGCCTTCCTCTACCGTTAGTCGCCGTCTCTAGTTTAGGTGCCCTCTCCCGTTTAGTCGCCTACTCCCTACAATTCGACCTCTCCCTTCTAGCCGCCCTCTCCCTTGTAGTTGTCCTCTCACGTCTAGTTCCCTCTGCCGTCTACTCGTCATCTCCCCTCTAGTCGCCCTCTCCCTTGTAGCCGCCCTCTCCACTCTAGTCGCCCTCTCCCGTCTAGTCGCACGCTCCTTCTAGTCGTCCTATCACGTGTAGCCTCCCTCAGCCGTCTAGTCGTACTTTCCCATCTAGTCGCCGTCTCCCGCTTAGTCGCTCTCTCCCGTCTAGCCGCCGTCTCCCGATTAGTCGCTCTCTATTGCCGCCCTTTCGCGTCTAGCCGCCCTCCCCCGTCTAGTCGCCCTCTCCCTTCTACTCGCCCTCTCTGGTCGCCCTCTCCCCTCTAATCGCCCTCTCCCGTCTAGTCGGCCTCTCCAGGCTAGTCGCCCTAACCCGTCTAGTCGCCCTCTCCCGTCTAGTCGCCCTCTCCCTTGTAGCCGCCCTCTCCCGTCTAGTCGCCCTCTCTCGTCCAGTCCCCCTCTCCCATCTATTCGCCCTCTCCCGTCTAGTTGCACCCTCCCGTCTAACAGCCCTCTCCCGTCTAACTTCCTCTCCCGGCTAGCCGCCCTCTCTCGTCTGGTCGCCCTCTCCTGTCTAGCCGCCCTATCCAGTCTAGTCGCTCTCTATAGCCGCCCTGAAGCGACTTTCCGTCCTCTCCCGTCTAGCCGTCCTCTCCCTTCTAGTCGTTCTCTCACGTCTACCCCCTCTGCCGTCTAGTCGCCCTCTCTAGTACAGTCGCCCTCTCCCGTCTATTCGCCCTCTCCCGTCTAGTATCCCTCTACCGTCTGTCGCCCTCTCCCGTCTATTCGCCATCTCCCCTCTAGTCGCCCCCAGGCTTGTACCCGCCCTCTCCCATCTAGTAGCCCTCACCCTTCTGGTCGCCCTCTGCTGTCTACTCGCCCTCTACGGTCCAGCCGCCTTTTCCCATCTAATCGCCCTCTCTGGCTTCCTTCTATCGTCTAGGCGCCCTCACCCGTCTAGCCGCTCTCTCCCATCTTGCCGCCGTCTCCCTTCTTGTAGCCCTCTCTATACGCCCTCTCCAGTCTAATCGCCCTCTCCCTTATAGCCGCCCTCTCCCGTCTAGTCTCCCTCTCCCGTCTAGTCTCCCTCTCCCGTCTAGTAGCCCTCCCCCGTCTAGTCGCCCGCTCCAGTCTTACTCTTCTTACTGTTCGTCCTCTCACGACTAGCCGCACTGTCCTGTCTAGCCGCCTTCTCTCATCTAGCCGCTCTCTCTCTCTGGCAGCTCTTTGCCGTCTGCCCGCCCTGTCCCACCTTGCCGCTCTCTCCCGTCTAATCGCTCTCTCCCATTTAGTCGCCCGCTCCAGTCTTGTCGCCCTCTGCCTTGTAGTCGCCCTCTCCCGTATTGTCGCCCTCTCCCTTGTAGTCGCCCTCTCCCTTTTAGCCGCCCTCTCCCGTCTAGTCGCCCTCTCCCTTTTAGCCGCCCTCTCCCGTCTAGTCGCCCTCTCTCGTCCAGTTCCCCACTCCCGTCTATTCGCCCTCTCCCGTCTAGTTGAACTCTCCCGTCTAGTCGCCCTCTCCCATCTGGTCACCATCTCCCGTCTAAAAGCCCTCTCCCGTCTAACTCCATTTCCCGGCTAGCCGCCCTCTCTCGTCTGGTCGCCCTCTCCTGTCCAGTCTAGTCGCTCTCTATAGCCGCGCTGATGCGTCTTTCCGTCCTCTCCTGTCTAGCCGTCCTCTCCCATGTAGTCGCCCTCTCACTTCTAGTCGTCCTCTCCCGTCTATTCGCCCTCTCCCGTCTAGTATCCCTCTCCCTTCTGGTCGCCCTCTCCCGTCTATCCGCTCTCTCCCGTCTAGTCGCCCTCTCCCGTCTAGTCGCCCATTCCCGTCTAGTCGCCCTCTCTCTTCTAGCCGCTCTCTCTCTGGCAGCTCTTTGCCGTCTGCCCGCCCTGTCCCACCTTGCCGCTGTCTCCCGTCTAGTCGCTCTCTCCCATTTAGTCGCCCGCTCCAGTCTTGTCGCCCTCTGCCTTGTAGTCGCCCTCTCTCGTCTAGTCGCCCTCTTCTTTCTGTTCGTCCTCTCACGACAAGCCGCACTGTCCCGTCTACTCGCCTTCTCCAGTCTAGTCTAGCGCCCTCATCTATTCGTCCTCTCTAGCCGTCATCTCCCGTCTAGCCGCCCTCTCCCGTCTAGTCGCTCTCCCCGTGTAACCGCACTCTTCCATCCAGCCGCTCCCTCTGACCGCCCTCTACAATATGGCTGTCTTCTCCCGTCCAGTCGCCATCTCTGGCCGCCCTCTACGGTCCAGCCGCCTTTTCCCGTCCAGTCACCCTCTCTGGCTACCCTCTATCGTCTAGGCGCTCTCTCCCGTCTAGCCGTTCTCTCCTATCTTGCCGCCCTCTCCCTTCTAGCCCCTCTCTCTGGCAGCTCTTCACCGTCTACCCGCCCTGTCCCACCTTGCCGCCCTCTCCCGTCTTGTCGCTCTCTCCTATCTAGTCGCCCGCTCCAGGCTTGTCGCCCTGTGCCGTCTAGTCGCCCTCTCCCCTATTGTCGCCCCCTCCCCTGTAGCCGCCCTCTCCCGTCTAGTCGCCCTCTCCCGTCTATTCGCCATCTTCTTTCTAGTCGTCATCTGACGACAAGTCGCACTGTCCCGTCTATTCGCCCTCTCCCGACTTGTTGCCCTCTCCCGTCTAGTCGCACTCTCCAGTCTAGTCGCCCTCTCCGTGTAGTCGCCCTCTCCTGTCTGGTCGCCCTCTCCCTTGTAGCCGCCCTTTCCCGTGTTGTCGCCCTCTCCAATCTAGCCGCCGCATCCCGCCTCGTTGCCTTATCGCGTCTTGTCGCCTTCACCCGTCCAGTAGCCCTCTCTAGTCGACCTCTCCCTTATAGTCGTCTTCTCACGACTAACCGCCCTCTGCCGACTAGGCGCACTCTCTCGTCCAGTCGCCCTCTCCCGTCTATTTTCCCTCTCCCTTCTAGTCGTCCTCTTGCGTCTAGCCGACCTCTGCCAGAGTCTAGTCGCACACTCTCGTCCAGTCGCGCTATCCCGTCTGGTCGCTCTCTCCCATCTAGTCGCCCGCTCCAGTCTTGTCGTCCTCTGCCGTCTAGTCGCCCTCTTCCGTATTGTTGCCCTCTCCCTTGTAGCCGCCCTCTCCCGTCTAGTCGCCCTCTCCCGTCTAGTCGCCCTCTTCTTTCTAGTCGTCCTCTCACGACAAGCCTCACTGTCCTGTCTTGTCGCCCTCTCCCGTCTAGTCGCCCTATCCTTCTAGTCGCCCTCTCCTGTCTAGTCGCCGTCTCCCGTCTAGTCGCCCTCTACCCTCTAGTCGCCCTCTCCTTTTAGTCGTCCTCTCACGTCTCGCCGCCCTCTGCTCTCTAGTCGCACTCTGACGTCTAGTCGCCCTATCCCATCTAGTCCCCCTCTCACGTCTAAGAGCCCTCTCCACTCTAACTCCCTCTCCCGTCTAGTCGCCGTCTCTCGTCTTGTCGCCCTCCCCAGTCTACTCCTCCTCTCCCATCTAGTCCCCCTCTGCCGTCTAACAGCCCTCTCCACTCTAACTCCCTCTCCCGTCTAGCCGCCCTCTCCCGTCTAGTCGCCTTCTCCCGTCTAGTCGCCCTCTCCTTTCTAGTCGTCATCTCACGACTGTCCAGCCTCTCCCGTTTAGTCTCCCTTTGCCGTCTAGTCGCTCTCTGTCGTCCAGTCGCCCTATCCTGTGTAGCCGCCCACTCCCGTCTAGTCGCTCTTTCCCATCTAGTCGCCTTCTCCAGTCTAGTCACCCTCTCCCGTCTAGTCGCCCTCTCCCGTCTAGTCGCCCTCTCCCCTGTAGCCGCCCTCACCCGTCTAGTCACCCTCTCCCGTGTAGTCGCCCTTTCCATTCGTCACTCCTCTCACGACTTGCCGCCCTTTGTCGTCTAGTCGCACTCTCTCGTCCAGTCGCCCTCTCCCGTCTATTCGCCCTCTCCCGTCTAGTCGCCCTCTCCCGTCTAGTCGCCCTCTCCCTTCTAGCCGCCCTCTCCCGTCTAATCACCCTCTCCCGTCTAGTCGCCGTGTCCCTTCTAGTCGTCCTCTCACGTGTAGCCGCTCTCTGCCGTCTAGTCCCAATCTCTCGTCCAGTCGCAATATCCCGTCTAGTTGCCCACTCCCGTCTAGTCTTCCTCTACCGTTATTCGCCCTCTCTAGTCTAGTTTCCCTCTCCCGATTAGTCGCCCTCTCCCTACTAGTCGACCTCTCCCTTGAAGGCGCCCTCTCCCGTCTAGTCGCTCTATCCCATCTAGTCGCCCGCTCCAGTCTAGTCGCCCTCCGCCGTCTAGTCGCCCTCTCCCGTATTGTCGCCCTCTGCCTTGTAGCCGCCCTCTCCCGTATAGTCGCCCTCTTCTTTCTAGTCGTTATCTCACGACTAGCCGCACTGTCCCCTCTAGCCGCCTTCTCCCGTCTAGTCTGGCGCCCTCTTCTATTCGCCCTCTCTAACCGCCCTCTCCCGTCCAGGAGCCCTCTCCCGTCTAGTCGCCCTCCCCCGTCTAGCCGCAATCTCCCCTCCAGCCGCTCCCTCTGACCGCCCTCTAACGTATAGCTGTTTCCTGTCTAGCTGCTGTCTCCCAACTTGCCGCCCTCTCCCGTGCAGCCGCCTTCTCTGGCCGCCCTGTACGGTCTAGCCGCCTTTTCCCGTCTAGCCGCTCTCTCCCATCTTGCCGACCTCTCCCTTCTAGTCGCACTCTCCCATCTTGTAGCCATCTCTAAACGCCCTCTTCAGTCTAGTCGCCCCCTCCCGTCTAGACGCCCTCTCCCGTCTAGTCGCCCACTGCCGTCTAGTCGCCCTCTACCGTCTAGTCGCCCTCTCTCTTCTAGCCGCTCTCTCTGGCAGCTCTTTACCGTCTAGCCGCACTGTCCACGTTCCCTCTTTCTCCCATCTAGTCGCCCTCTCCCATCTAGCCGCCGTCTCCCGTTTAGTCTGCCTCTACCGTCTTGTCGCCTTCTCCCGACTAGTCGCCCTCTCCTGTTTTGTCGCCTTCTCCCGTCCAGTCGCCCTCTCTGGCCGCCCTCCTCGGTCTAGCCGCCTTCTCCCTGGTAGTCTCCCTCTCCGTTTTTGCCGCCTTCACCCTTCTAATCGCCCTTTCCCGTCTAGTCTCCCTCTCCCGTCTAGTCGCCCTCTCTAGTCCAGATGCCCTCTCCCGTATAGACGCCCTCTCCATTCTAATCGCCCTCTCCCGTCTATTACCCTCTCTCTTGTCGGCGCCCTCTCCCGTCTAGTCGCCCTCTCCCGTCTAGTCGCCCTCTTTCTTCTAGTCGTCCTCTCATGACTATTCGCCCTCTCCCCTCAAGTCGCCCTCTCTCTTCTAGTCGTCCTTTTACGTCTAGCCGCCCTCTCTCGTCTAGCCGCACTCTCTCGTCCAGTCGCGCTATCCCGTCTAGTTGCCCTCTCGAGTCTAGCCTTCCTCTACCGTTAGTCGCCGTCTCTAGTTTAGGTGCCCTCTCCCGTTTAGTCGCCTACTCCCTTGTAGTTGTCCTCTCACGTCTAGTTCCCTCTGCCGTCTACTCGTCATCTCCCCTCTAGTCGCCCTCTCCCTTGTAGCCGCCCTCTCCACTCTAGTCGCCCTCTCCCGTCTAGTCGCACGCTCCTTCTAGTCGTCCTATCACGTGTAGCCTCCCTCAGCCGTCTAGTCGTACTCTCCCATCTAGTCGCCGTCTCCCCCTTAGTCGCTCTCTCCCGTCTAGCCGCCGTCTCCCGATTAGTCGCTCTCTATTGCCGCCCTTTCGCGTCTAGCCGCCCTCCCCCGTCTAGTCGCCTTCCCTCTAGCCGCCGTTCCCTTAGTCGCCTTCTACCCTCGTCGCCCTCTCCTTGTAGTCGTCCTCTCATTCTAGCCGTCCGCTGCCGTTTAGTCGCACTCTCACGTCTTGTCGCCCTATCCCTCTAGTCCCCATCTACGTCTAACAGCCCTCTCCCTCTAACTCCCTCTCCCGTCTAGTCGCCGTCTCTGTCTTTCGCCCTCTCCCTGTAGTCGCCCTTTGCCATCTAGTCCCCCTCTCCCGTCTAACAGCCCTCTGCCTCTAACTCCCTCTCCCGTCTAGCCGCCCTCTCCCGTCTAGTCGCCTTCTTCCTCTAGTCGCCCTCTCTTTCTAGTCGTCATCTCGACTGTCCACCTCTCCCGTCTTGTCTGCCTCTGCCGTCTAGTCGCTCTCTCTCGTCCAGTCGCCTTCTCCAGTCTAGTCGCCCTCTCCCGTCTAGTCGCCCTCTCCCGTCTGTCGCCCTCTCCCTACCCCCTCTCCGTATAGTCGCAATCTCCCTTGTAGCCGCCCTTACCCGTCTAGTCACACCTCCCGTGTAGTCGCCTTTCCATTCTAGTCGTCCTCTCACGACGTGCCGCCCTTTGTCGTCTAGTCGCACTATCTCGTCAGTCGCCCTCTCCCGTCTATTCGCCCTCTCAGTCTAGTCGCCCTCTCCCGTCTGTCGCCCTCTCCTTCTAGCCGCCCTCTCCCGTATAATCGCCCTCTCCCTTCTAGTCGCCCGCTCCAGTCTAGTCGCCCTCTGCCGTCTAGTCGCCCTCTCCAGTATTGTCCCCCTCTCCCTTGTAGCCGGCCTCTCCCGTCTAGTCGCCCTCTTCTTTCTAGTCGTTCTCTCACGACTAGCCGCACTGTCCCGTCTAGCCGCCTTCTCCCGTCTAGTCTGGCGCCCTCTTCTATTCGCCCTCTCTAACCGCCCTCTCCCGTCCAGCAGCCCTCTCCTGTCTAGTCGCACTCTCCCCTCCAGTCGCTCCCTCTGACCACCCTCTAACGTATAGCTGTCTTCTCCTACCATCTAGTCGCCTTCTCCCTGGTAGCCTCCCTCTCCCTTTTTGCCGCCTTCACCCTTCTAGTCGCCCTTTCCCGTCTAGTCTCCCTCTCCCGTCTAGTCGCCCTCTCTAGTCGCCCTCTCCCGTCTAGTCTCCCTCTCTCGTCTAGTCGCCCTCTCTAGTCGCCCTCTCTAGTCCCCTCTCCCGTCTACTGGCCTCTCCCTTGTCGCCCTCTCCCTTGTAGCCCCCTCTCACGACTAGTGCCCTCTCTTGTCCAGTCCCCTCTCCCGTCTATTCGCCCTCTCCGGTCTAGTTGCACTCTCCGACTAGTCGCCCGCTCCCATCTAGTCGCCCTCTCCCGTCTAACTCCCTCTCCCCGTAACTCCCTCTCCAGTCTAGCGGCCCTCTCTTTATGGTCCCCTCTCCTGTCTAGCCTCCCTATCCAATCTAGTCGCTCTCTCTAGCCGCCCTGGTGCGTCTATCCGCCTTCTCCCTCTAGCCGTCCTCTCCCGTCTAGTCGCTCTCTCCCTTCTAGTCGTCCTCTCACGTCTAGCCCCTCTGCCTCTGGTCGCCCTCTCTCGTCCAGTCGCCCTCTCCCTTCTAGTTGCCCTCTCCTAGTAGCCGCCCTCTCCCGACTAGTCACATTCTCCCTTCTGGTCGCCCTCTCCAATCTTGCCGCTCTCTCCCATTTTGCCGCCCTCTCCCTTCTAATCGAAATCTCCCGCCCAGTAGCCCTCTCTAAACGCCCTCTCCAGTCTAGTCGCCCTCTACCGTCTAATCACCCTCTCCCGTCTAGCCTCCCTCTCCCTTCTAGTCGTCCTCTCACATCTAGCCGCCCTCTGTCGTCTATTCGCAATCTCTCGTCCAGTCGTCATATCCCGTCTGGTTGCTTTCTCCCGTCTAGTCTTCCTCTACCGTTAGTCGCCCTCTCTAGTCTAGTTGCCCTCTCCCATTTAGTAGCCCTCTCCCGTCTAGTCGACCTCACCCTTGTAGACGCCCTCTCCAGTCTATTCGGTCTCTCCCATCTAGTCTCCCTCTTCCGTTAGTCGCCCTGTCTAGTCTAGTTACCCTCCCCGTTTAGTCGCCCTATCTCATCTAGACAACCTCTCCAGGCTAGTCGTCCTCTGCTTTCTAGTCGTCCACTCACGACTAGTCGGGCCCCCCCCCCCCTCCCGATAGCGCCCTCTCCTTTATCGCCCTCTCCCGTCATTCCCTCTCTCTTGTCGGCGCCCTCTCCCGTCTAGTCGCCCTCTCCCGTCTAGTCGCCCTCTTTCTTCTAGTCGTCCTCTCATGACTATTCGCCCTCTCCCCTCAAGTCGCCCTCTCTCTTCTAGTCGTCCTTTTACGTCTAGCCGCCCTCTCTCGTCTAGCCGCACTCTCTCGTCCAGTCGCGCTATCCCGTCTAGTTGCCCTCTCGAGTCTAGCCTTCCTCTACCGTTAGTCGCCGTCTCTAGTTTAGGTGCCCTCTCCCGTTTAGTCGCCTACTCCCTTGTAGTTGTCCTCTCACGTCTAGTTCCCTCTGCCGTCTACTCGTCATCTCCCCTCTAGTCGCCCTCTCCCTTGTAGCCGCCCTCTCCACTCTAGTCGCCCTCTCCCGTCTAGTCGCACGCTCCTTCTAGTCGTCCTATCACGTGTAGCCTCCCTCAGCCGTCTAGTCGTACTCTCCCATCTAGTCGCCGTCTCCCCCTTAGTCGCTCTCTCCCGTCTAGCCGCCGTCTCCCGATTAGTCGCTCTCTATTGCCGCCCTTTCGCGTCTAGCCGCCCCCCCCGTCTAGTCGCCCTCTCCCATCTAGCCGCCGTATCCCATTTAGTCGCCCTCTCCCGTCTAGTCGCCCTCTCCCGTCTAGTCGCCTTCTACCCTCTAGTCGCCCTCTCCTTGTAGTCGTCCTCTCATGTCTAGCCGTCCGCTGCCGTTTAGTCGCACTCTCACGTCTTGTCGCCCTATCCCATCTAGTCCCCATCTCACGTCTAACAGCCCTCTCCACTCTAACTCCCTCTCCCGTCTAGTCGCCGTCTCTCGTCTTGTCGCCCTCTCCCGTGTAGTCGCCCTTTGCCATCTAGTCCCCCTCTCCCGTCTAACAGCCCTCTGCACTCTAACTCCCTCTCCCGTCTAGCCGCCCTCTCCCGTCTAGTCGCCTTCTTCCGTCTAGTCGCCCTCTCCTTTCTAGTCGTCATCTCACGACTGTCCACCCTCTCCCGTCTTGTCTGCCTCTGCCGTCTAGTCGCTCTCTCTCGTCCAGTCGCCTTCTCCAGTCTAGTCGCCCTCTCCCGTCTAGTCGCCCTCTCCCGTCTAGTCGCCCTCTCCCTTGTAACCGCCCTCTCCCGTATAGTCGCAATCTCCCTTGTAGCCGCCCTTACCCGTCTAGTCACACTCTCCCGTGTAGTCGCCCTTTCCATTCTAGTCGTCCTCTCACGACGTGCCGCCCTTTGTCGTCTAGTCGCACTATCTCGTCCAGTCGCCCTCTCCCGTCTATTCGCCCTCTCCAGTCTAGTCGCCCTCTCCCGTCTAGTCGCCCTCTCCCTTCTAGCCGCCCTCTCCCGTATAATCGCCCTCTCCCTTCTAGTCGCCCGCTCCAGTCTAGTCGCCCTCTGCCGTCTAGTCGCCCTCTCCAGTATTGTCCCCCTCTCCCTTGTAGCCGGCCTCTCCCGTCTAGTCGCCCTCTTCTTTCTAGTCGTTCTCTCACGACTAGCCGCACTGTCCCGTCTAGCCGCCTTCTCCCCGTCTAGTCTGGCGCCCTCTTCTATTCGCCCTCTCTAACCGCCCTCTCCCGTCCAGCAGCCCTCTCCTGTCTAGTCGCACTCTCCCCTCCAGTCGCTCCCTCTGACCACCCTCTAACGTATAGCTGTCTTCTCCTAACCATCTAGTCGCCTTCTCCCTGGTAGCCTCCCTCTCCCTTTTTGCCGCCTTCACCCTTCTAGTCGCCCTTTCCCGTCTAGTCTCCCTCTCCCGTCTAGTCGCCCTCTCTAGTCGCCCTCTCCCGTCTAGTCTCCCTCTCTCGTCTAGTCGCCCTCTCTAGTCGCCCTCTCTAGTCGCCCTCTCCCGTCTACTGGCCCTCTCCCGTATAGTCGCCCTCTCCCTTGTAGCCGCCCTCTCACGACTAGTCGCCCTCTCTTGTCCAGTCCCCCTCTCCCGTCTATTCGCCCTCTCCGGTCTAGTTGCACTCTCCGACTAGTCGCCCGCTCCCATCTAGTCGCCCTCTCCCGTCTAACATCCCTCTCCCCTGTAACTCCCTCTCCAGTCTAGCGGCCCTCTCTTTATGGTCCCCTCTCCTGTCTAGCCTCCCTATCCAATCTAGTCGCTCTCTCTAGCCGCCCTGGTGCGTCTATCCGCCTTCTCCCGTCTAGCCGTCCTCTCCCGTCTAGTCGCTCTCTCCCTTCTAGTCGTCCTCTCACGTCTAGCCCCCTCTGCCGTCTGGTCGCCCTCTCTCGTCCAGTCGCCCTCTCCCTTCTAGTTGCCCTCTCCCTAGTAGCCGCCCTCTCCCGACTAGTCACCTTCTCCCTTCTGGTCGCCCTCTCCCATCTTGCCGCTCTCTCCCATCTTGCCGCCCTCTCCCTTCTAGTCGAAATCTCCCGCCCAGTAGCCCTCTCTAAACGCCCTCTCCAGTCTAGTCGCCCTCTACCGTCTAGTCGCCCTCTCCATTCTAGCCGCCCTCTCCTGTCTAATCACCCTCTCCCGTCTAGCCTCCCTCTCCCTTCTAGTCGTCCTCTCACATCTAGCCGCCCTCTGTCGTCTATTCGCAATCTCTCGTCCAGTCGTCATATCCCGTCTGGTTGCTTTCTCCCGTCTAGTCTTCCTCTACCGTTAGTCGCCCTCTCTAGTCTAGTTGCCCTCTCCCATTTAGTAGCCCTCTCCCGTCTAGTCGACCTCACCCTTGTAGACGCCCTCTCCAGTCTATTCGGTCTCTCCCATCTAGTCTCCCTCTTCCGTTAGTCGCCCTGTCTAGTCTAGTTACCCTCCCCGTTTAGTCGCCCTATCTCATCTAGACAACCTCTCCAGGCTAGTCGTCCTCTGCTTTCTAGTCGTCCACTCACGACTAGTCGCCCTCTCCCGTCTAGCCGTCCACACCCTTCACGTCGCCCTCTCCCGTCTATTCGCCCTCTCACTTGTAGCCGCCCTCTCCCGTCTAGTCGCCCTCTCTCCTCCAGTCCCCCTCTCCCGTCTAGTCGCCCTCTCCCATCTAGCCGCCCTCTCCCCTCTAACTCCCTCTCCCGTCCAGCAGCCCTCTCTTGTCTGATCGCCCTCTCCTGTCTAGCGGCCCTATCCAGTCTAGTCGCTCTCTCTAGGCGCCTTGATGCGTTTATCCGACCTCTCCCGTCTAGCCGCCATCTCCTGTCTAGTCGCCCTCTCCTTTCTAGTCGTCCTCTAACGTCTAGCCCCCTCTGCGTCTGGTCGCCCTCTCTCGTCCAGTCGCCCCCTCCCGTCTATTAGCTCTCTCCTGTCTAGTCGCCCTCTCCCGTCTAGTCGCCCTCTCCCGTCTATTCGCTATCTCCCCTGTAGTCGCCCTCTCCCTAGTAGCCGCCCTCTCCCATCTAGTCGCCCTCTCCCTTCTGGTTGCCGTATCCCATCTTGGCGCTCTCTGCCATCTTGCCGCCCCTCCCTCTAGTCTCCTCTACCGTTATTCGCCCTCTCAGTCTAGTTTCCTCTCCGTTAGTCGCCTCTCCCTCTAGTCGCCTCTCCCTTAGGCGCCCTCTCCCGTCTAGTCCCTTCCCGTCTAGTCGCCCATCCGTCTAGTCGCCCTCCCCGTCTAGTCGCCCTCTCCCGTATTGTCGCCCTCTGCCTTGTAGCCGCCCTCTCCCGTTAGTCGCCCTATTCTTTCTAGTCGTTCTCTCACGACTAGCCGCACTGTCCCCTCTAGCCGCCTTCTCCCGTCTAGTCTGGCGCCCTCTTCTATTCGCCCTCTCTCTCTGTCCACCTCCCTCTCCCATCTTGACGCCCTGTACCGTCTAGTCGCCCTCTCCCTTGTAGCCGACCTCTCCTGTCTAGATGCCCTCTCCCATCGCCCTCTAGTCGCCCTTTCACTTCTAGTCGCCCTCTCCTTCTAGTCGCCCTCTCCCGTCTAGTCGCCCTCTCCCGTCTAGTCGCCCTCTCCCGTCTAGTCGCCCTGTCTCCTGTAGCAGCCCTCTCCCGTCTGGTCGCCCTCTCCCGTCTAGTCGACCTCTCTAGTCGCCCTCTCCCGTCTAGTCGCCCTCTCCCGTCTAGTCGCCCTCTCCTGTCTAGTCGCCGTCTCCCGTCTAGTCGCCCTCTACCCTCTAGTCGCCCTCTCCTTTTAGTCGTCCTCTCACGTCTCGCCGCCCTCTGCTCTCTAGTCGCACTCTGACGTCTAGTCGCCCTACCCACTAGTCCCCTCTCAGTCTAAACCCCTACTCTACTCCCTCTCCCGTCTGTCGCCGTCTCTCGTCTTGTCGCCCTCCCCAGTCTAGCCTCCTCTCCCACTAGTCCCCCTCTGCCGTCTAAGAGCCCTCTCCCTCTAACCCCTCTCCCGTCTGCCGCCCTCTCCCGTCTAGTCGCCTCTCCCGTCTAGTCGCCCTCTCCTTTCTAGTCGTCATCTCACGACTGTCGCCTCTCCCGTTTAGTCTCCCTTTGCCGTCTAGTCGCTCTCTGTCGTCCAGTCGCCCTATCCTGTGTAGCCGCCCACTCCCGTCTAGTCGCTCTTCCCATCTAGTCGCCTTCTCCAGTCTAGTCACCCTCTCCCGTCTAGTCGCCCTCTCCCGTCTAGTCGCCCTCTCCCCTGTAGCCGCCCTCACCCGTCTAGTCGCCCTCTCCCGTCTAGTCGCCCTTTCCTTCGTTCCTCTCCACTTGCCGCCTTGCGTCTAGTCGCACTCTCTCCTCCAGTCGCCCTCTCCCGTCTATTCGCCCTCTCCCGTCTAGTCGCCCTCTCCCGTCTAGTCGCCCTCTCCCTCTAGCCCCCTCTCCCTCTAATCACCCTCTCCCGTCTAGTCGCCGTGTCCCTTCTAGTCGTCCTCTCACGTGTAGCCGCTCTCTGCCGTCTAGTCCCAATCTCTCGTCCAGTCGCATATCCCGTCTAGTTGCCCACTCCCGTCTAGTCTTCCTCTACCGTTATTCGCCCTCTCTAGTCTAGTTTCCCTCTCCCATTAGTCGCCCTCTCCCTTGAAGGCGCCCTCTCCCGTCTAGTCGCTCT
>JAODUO010002681.1:0-18846 GCA_025642075.2 Ridgeia piscesae
TAGGGTTAAAAAAAATTTCCAATCAAAATTTCGGGATTATTCCCCAAAAATTTATTATTAGTCCAAATTTTTCCCATAAACGGAATTCTCCTTTTTAAAAATCGTGATTCAGTTTTTCCCACAGTCTTTTGGCGTGATTACATTACATGCCTATTTGTATAAGGAATTAACAATAGAGGATTAATGTAGTAATACAAAATATACATTTATGTATGATATTAAACATGGATACATTTAAATCTCTCCTTAAATAAGATTACTTTAAAGTCGTTTTTAATGTTTAATCATCATAATTTTTTTATTTTAGCCGTTATATTACACATGTATTTATTATTTGAAAATGTAATTGAAACTAATAATGTATTGATATAGTTGCATACTATGTCTAGTCTACGTGATTAATCAGCAGAGTCCATCAGTCTGGATTTTGATGCTGATGAGTGTGTATATACAATTGTGCTGTGCCGGGTGTGAAGGTGCTAGACGAAGTATATACAAGGTGCGAGTAAAGTACCGAGGTGCGAGTAAAAACACAGACCACAGCTTAGAAGTGTGAAACTGCCACTACCCTAAATGCTTAGATGGTTGGGGCTACCAAGACATTCCCGGGAAGGGCATTCCACCAGAAGACAGTTCGTGGTAAGAAAGAATTGCTGTAGACCTGAAAGTGATCTGGGATCATCTGATATGTCCTTGGATGATAATACCTTGTACTGGACAGGTGGGGAGCATTGGGGTAAGGTAGTGGTTACCATTAATGGCAATCAGTTGGTTTTGGATCCTATACATCAAAAGAAGGCAAGACAGTTGTCTTCCTTTCTCAGGGGAGTCCCAACGGAGATGGTTAATCAATGCGGACACGCTTTCTCTTTGATTGTAATTGTTTAGAACAAATCTGACTGCTCGACGCTGGATGTTCTCTATTTATTTACCTCCTTTGATGTATGGGTTCCAGGCTGTATTGCAATATTCTAAGTGGGGACGTACAAAGTGACGTGAAAAGTAGGCTTGTTGTCTTAGCTTCTGTGACGTTCCTCTAAGGGCTTGTAGTTTTATTATACAAACATCACAGAGAAATGTCTGTTTGGTAATAGCTAAGTTTGTTTTGGGTGGCTGTTGGGGTGGGGGGGCATATTTCTATGGTATAGTATATTGATCCGTGGCTTATTATACATAGAAAACTGTAAGCCTTTGCCAATTTGGATAGTTACGGGCTTGTAGATTTATTACACATACATCACATAGAAATGTCTACCTGGTAATACCAAAAAGTTTGTTTGTGATGGCTGTAGGGGTGGGGAGTCACATTTCTATGGTCTAGTATATTGACCCGTGGCTTGTTATACATTGTACATAGAAAACTGTAACTTTAGTTACGGGCTTGTAGTTTTATGAAGAAAAAACTACAAGCCCGTAACCATCCAAACTGACAAAGCTTTACAGTTTTCTATGTATAACAAAATTAACAAGCCTCGGGTCAATATACTATACCATAGAAATGTGACCCCCTCCGCTGTAAAACATTTATTTGGTTTTATCAAATGATATTTACTTGATGTTTGTATGAATCATACACGTCACATAACCATAAATTAAATTTTTATACATTTTTTTAAGCCACGGGTCAATTTTCTAACCATAGAAATTGACCCCCCCCTGTAAAACATTTTTGAAATTAAAAAAGGGAATTTCTATGATGTTGTTTTAATCTACAACCAAAACCCTTTAAAATTGGCAAACATTTTGATAACATTTACTATTATGAGCCACGGGTCAAATACTATACCATAGAAATATGCCCCCCACCTCATTTATTTCATTTTCATAAGGCAGTTAGCAGAACGTGGACCAAGTAGAATGTTTTCTATGAAATTGGACACAAAATAAAATACTCGTATTTGACAACAAAATATGCCCACTGTTGACAACAAAATATGCCCACTGAGCAGTTTGTTTGAAAAGGAGATTTCATAAAAAGAGGGATAATAAATTATCAATGTATCAAAGTGCAAGTTGCATAAATATAAACAAAACGTTCCTCAATGTCATTAATACTCAAATAACATACAGAAAAGAAAAACCCATGAAGAAACAAGGGGTGGGTAATTTTTCCATAGGGGCGTAAATTTTCTATTATAGTATTTTGACCCCCGGGTCACTATTCTACGCGGGTCAATATTCTATAATTATGACACTGGCCTTCTAGGAGAGCTACTGAATCAGCTGGTTGGAAATGGTTCTTAAGAGCTCTCCCAAATGCCTTGAATTTTCTGTGGTAGGTCGTTCATGATGGATATGACAAGCGTGGACCGAGGACTGTCCTCGGGGGGGGGGGTGTAATACTTTAGTTGTGTATATCTATTTTTACTACATTTATGTATAATACAAATTACATCAATATTACTTTAATTAACGTTTAGTCCTTCTATTTAAAATCTTTACAATAATGCACACATGTTAGTAGGGAGGTCAGACCGATTTGCCGCCCTTTTGATAACATGGGGAGACAGGGGTCCGGGTTTAATGGCGTATTTAAGTAACATACCTGGTCGTTTATAATTTTTCTCATGTTGTTATAATGACAGTCCATGATTCTATGCTGATAGCTGATTTTTGGTGGTGCTTGAGAGCGGTTAATGATTTTTTTTCGGTGTCGATTTTGGTTTTCATTGTTTATGCCTGCGGCCAGTTGGTTTACGCTGACAGGCCCCATCTTTAAAAATTTTCGAGGTTATGTTAATGAGTACGGCCATTTTAAAGTTATCAATAAAGAAGAAAGATAAATGAACGTGATCGTACAAATATCATGATAATCCTCGAAAAAAAGGGTTTAGTAATTAGTCAGTTAAAATGTTTAATGATGTTTTGTGACAAATTTATTTAGGTGAATTCAGCATGATTCATATGCAGAAGTGTAAAGAATTGTGTGGATTATAACATGATTACAGTGATGGCTTACTAATTGATAGCACAAAAAAATTTTTCCCCTGTCTAAAAAAGACATCGTAATTTTGTTTGTTCCCCGTGCGCGCGATTTTGGGGAAAAAATTTCGACATGATTGATAGGGGTGTCTTTGATTAATACTATTATTAATAGTTAGCAAGTACTTATGCTTGCAATGTAAACTGTGAAAACCCAATTAATTACTGCCATGTTTAATATAGCTAATATATATTAGTTTGTTTATTGGTATTATTTTTTTTTTTTAGCATACGTAATTTTGTGTGTTGGTTTGGCTACATTAAATATACTAATTAATAAAATTGATAATTTATCATTAATGTTTATAAAACTATATTAAACATGACTTTTGTATGTCGTTACGGGGATATTTTTTGAAATACAGTTTTTAATTTGGAATTTTAAGTTTATTTAGTTTTTGAGAAAAAAAATAGGGGGGGTAATTTTAATTTTTTTGAAAATTTAAAAATGTTAAAAATTTTTTTTATATTTAATTGAATTAAAAAAAAGGGTATGAAAATTGGGTTTTTGAAAATTCAAAAAATTTTTTAAAACTTTTTTTCAGGTATAATTTGAAAAAGTTTTATTTTTGTATTAGGGCACCCAAAATTTCCTTTTAAAAAAAAGGTAAAAAATTATAAAAATTTTATTCCCCTTTTAAAAAATTTTCCCCGGGGGGGTCAAAATATTTAAATAGAAAATTTTTAAAGGGCCCTCTTTTTGGAAAAATTTTTTTAACCCACCCCTTGTTTTTCGGGGGTTTTTCTTTTTGTTTTAAATTTGAGTTAATTAATTGCTTTGTTGGCAAGTTTTTTGTTTTTTTATTTTTTTAACGTTTCCTTTTGGATAACTTTTTGGTTTTTAAAAATTTATTTTAGGGGCCAAAAAAAATTTTTTTCCATGAAAATTTCCCTTTTAAACCCCGGGGGTCGGGGGGGAAAAATATTTTTTTTTAAACGGGTGGGCCAATTTTGTTGGGTTTAAAATACAAGTATTTTATTTTGGTAAAATTTTTTTTTAAAAAAATTTTCTTTTTTTTTGGTCCACTTCCTCCCAAACTGTTATAAAATGAAATAAAAGGAGGTGGGGGGTCCAAATTTTTTTATGGTTTTAAAGTTTTTTGACCCTGGCCCATTTTTTGGTTTTTCAAAATTTTTGGCCTTTAAAATTTTGGTTATTAAGTGTTTTTAATAAAAAGGGCTTTATAGTAAATTTTTTTGGGTTTAAACTGAAATAAATTTTTTCCCCTTTGGGGGTCATTATTTCTAGGAAAAATATTATATTGCCCCTTTTGGCCATAATAGTAAAGTTAATAAAAATATTTGTTTTTCGGGTCATTAAAAAAAAAATTTTATTTAAAAAAAAAGGAAAAATTTAAAAAATTTTAATGTTTTTATATTTTTAAATATTTTTATTTTAAAAAGTATCAATTTTTTTTTAAACCCCAAGACATTTTTAAACATCCTTTTAAAGTAGATACAAGGTACCAAAACAAATGTTTGGATTTTTTTATTTTTACGTTTCCTTTAAAACAAATGAGGGGAAGGTCCCCCGAACGGATTCATTGGGAAGTAACCATATTACCCATATGAAAGGAAACATCCGGGGGGTTTCCAAAAAAAGGCGAAAATTTCCCTTTAGGGAAACCCCCTTACCCTTTGTTTGTACAAATTTTCAATTAATTTGCACCCCGGGAACATTAAAAAAATTAACACTTTTTTTGTTTTTTTGGGAACCCCCATTTAAATTTTTGGTTTAAAAATTTAATTTTATGGTTTTCCTAACCCAAATTTAAAAATGGGGGGTTTAAAGTTTCAAATCCCTGAAAAAATTTTTTAAAAAAATTAAAAACAAATTTTAAATCCAAACTTTTCGGGTTTTTTCCCTTTCCAAACATGGGGTAAAAAATTCAAAGGGGTTTTTAAAACAAATATTTTGGGGTTTTAAAAAAATTTTACAAAAAATTTGAAATAAAAGGATTTAAATAAAAACCTTGAAAAGTTTTTCAAAACCCACAAAAACCCTTTTTTTGCAGGGGGGTGGAAAAAAAGGAAAAAAACCCTTTTTAATACTCATTTTAAAATATTTATTTTTGTTTAAATTTTGGGGCACCAACCCTATTGGGATTTGTTTTCCAATTATCCGGGAAAACGCCAAAGGGGTGGCCCTTTTGGGGGGAACCAAGGGAGATCCATAATACTATAATGCCTATGTTCCCCTCAGAAGAGACACTGCTAATCATTGCTAGGATGTTGTGAGGAAGGCTCAATTTCAAAGTCAGCCAGGAAACCAGAATAGCCTGGTGCCAGATTGAAGTCTGACTAAAGAACAAAAGGGGATATTGACCTATGGCTCTGAGCAAACAAAAGTTGTGGTCACTGCAGGGCCAGGGGGAAGCCTGTTTTTAAATGTCTTCATCAGTAATTAGACTGTTGGGTGAAGTTGCAGTGCATTAAGGTAATCGTTTGGCAGGCATTACATGTGACGGAAAAAATGATGATACTGACAATGTATTTGAACAAATATTTGAAAAAAATCAAATACTTTAGGGAAAATATTTAAATACAAATATTTTTTATTCCTAAAACTACAAAAAAAAACTTTTAAAAAGTATTTGACCCCCATCTGATATACACCCAAATTTTAAAATTATACTCTTTTTAATATGCCCCCCTGGTTTTTAAGTTTTGTTATTGTAATGTATTTGATCATGTGTATTTGAAATTCTTAAATGCCTCCTATTTGTATTTTATTCAGAAACCATAAATTAAATTATTAATCCAGCATTAAATGATTCATCCAATAACTGAGAAAGTCGTCTAAATTATTAATAATAATAACACCTGGATAGCAGTAATTAGTTAGAACATTAGTGACACAACAACAGAACAAGAATGCCACCTAGGGATTCCATGAAAGTCGCCTTTATGTTAGAAACAGGATATTCATTAAAGTAATCATGAAAGTAATCATGATTACATTCTAATGTAATCGTAATCGTACTCGAGTACATTGTAAAGTAATCGTACTCATACTCGAGTACATTTGTTTTCAAAAGTACTCGTACTCATGGATGTTCAAAGTAATCGTACTCGGGTACATTTGTATTGTACTCACTCCATCTCTGGTAAATACTGTATTATATATAAAGACATATAAATTATTATAATTTTTGACGTTTTGTTGGTAAAGGTAAAGTCTGGCGAACTGACCCGAATAATACAAATATTTTTATAACATTTACTATTATGAGCCACGGGTCAATATACTATACCATAGAAATATGACCCCCCCCCCTGTAAAACATTTATTCAGTAATTATCAAAAGCATATTTACTATGATGCTTGTATTAATCATACACTATCACATAACCATATAAATTGGCAAACATTTTGATAACATTTACTATTATGAGCCACGGGGCAAAATACTATACCATAGAAATATGACCCCCACCCTTTTATTTCATTTTCATAAGGCAGTTAAAGGGCCAAAAAACGTTTGGGCCAAAAAAGTAGAAAAAATGTTTTCCCCCAATTTTTAAAAATTTTGGGACAAAAAAAATAAAATTTTCTCCGGTTTAAAAAAATTTTTACCAAACAAAAAAAAAATTTTCCAAAAAAATAAAACGAAAACCCAAAAAAAACAAAAAGTCAAAAAAAAGTTTTTTAAAATTTTAGTTTTAATTTTTTTAAACATTTTTTAATGAAAAAAAATTTTTTTCAAAAAATTTTATTAATTTTAAGTTTTTTTTAAAAAATTTAAATGTAAAGCCAAAAAACCCAAAACAAAAAACAAAAATTTTAAAAAAAAAAAAATTTGTTTTTTTGCCCCCTTTTTAAAAAAAAAAAATAATACCAATAAACAAACTAATATATATTAGCTATATTAAACATGGCAGTAATTAATTGGTTTACACAGTTACATACATTGCAAGCATAAGTACTTGCTAACTATTAATAATAGTATTAATCAAAGACACCCCTATCAATCATGTCGATATCAGTGCTTTGTATACCACAATGCATCGCGCGCACGGGGAACAAGGCAAAATTACGATGTCTTTTGAGACAGGGGCTCCATAAACAGACTTTGTGCACATTTGTGCTATCAATTAGTAAGCCATCACTGTAATCATGTTATAATCCACACAATTCTTTACACTTCTGCATATGAATCATGCTGAATTCACCTAAATAAATTTGTCACAAAACATCATTAAACATTTTAACTGACTAATTACTACACCTTTTTATCGATGGATTATCATGATATTTGTACGATCACGTTCATTTATCTTTCTTCTTTATTGATAACTTTAAAATGGCCGTACTCATTAACATAACCTCGTCAATCATTTTGAAAGATGGGGCCTGTCAGCGTGATCCAACATGGCCGCAGGCATAAACAATGAAAACCAAAATGCGACACCGAGAAAAAAAATCATTAACCGCTCTCAAGCACCACCAAAAATCAGCTATCAGCATAGAATCATGGACTGTCATTATAACAACATGAGAAAAATTATAAACGACCAGGTATGTTACGAGATAATAAACTACAGCCATTAAACCCGGACCCCTGTCTCCCCATGTTATCAAAAAGGGCGGCAAATCGGTCTGACCTCCCTACTAACATGTGCATTATTGTAAAGATCTTAAATAGAAGGACTAAACGTTAATTAAACGTAATATTGATGTAACTGGTATTATACATAAATGTAGTAAAAATAGATATACACAACTATATAGTAGTTACACCCCCCCCCCCCCCCCAGGACAGTCCTCGGTCCACTGCTTGTCATATCCATCATGAACGACCTACCAACAGAAATAACTTCTAAGCTCCGTCATTTTGCGGACGACTGTCTCCTTTACAGAACCATTTCCAACCCAGCTGATTCAGTAGCTCTCCTAGAAGGCCAGTGTCATAATTATAGAATATTGACCCGCGTAGAATAGTGACCCGGGGGTCAAAATACTATAATAGAAAATTTACGCCTCTATGGAAAAATTACCCACCCCTTGTTTCTTCATGGGTTTTTCTTTTCTGTATGTTATTTGAGTATTAATGACATTGATGGCAACGTTTTGTTTATATTTATGCAACGTTGCACTTTGATACATTGATAATATTATGCCAACATACTTTTTTCCAGTGAAAATCTCCTTTTCAAACAAACTGCTCAGTGGGCATATTTTGTTGTCAACAGTGGGCATATTTTGTTGTCAAATACGAGTATTTTATTTTGTGTCCAATTTCATAGAAAACATTCTACTTGGTCCACGTTCTGCTAACTGCCTTATGAAAATGAAATGAAATGAGGTGGGGGGTCATATTTCTATGGTATAGTATTTTGACCCGTGGCTCATAATAGTAAATGTTATCAAAATGTTTGCCAATTTATATGGTTATGTGATAGTGTATGATTAATACAAGCATCATAGTAAATATGCTTTTGATAATTACTGAATAAATGTTTTACAGTGGGGGGGGTCATATTTCTATGGTATAGTATATTGACCCGTGGCTCATAATAGTAAATGTTATAAAAATATTTGTATTATTCGGGTCAGTTCGCCAGACTTTACCTTTACCAACAAAACGTCAAAAATTATAATAATTTATATGTCTTTATATATAATACAGTATTTACCAGAGATGGAGTGAGTACAATACAAATGTACCCGAGTACGATTACTTTGAACATCCATGAGTACGAGTACTCTGAAAACAAATGTACTCGAGTATGAGTACGATTACTTTACAATGTACTCGAGTACGATTACGATTACATTAGAATGTAATCATGATTACTTTCATGATTACTTTAATGAATATCCTGTTTCTAACATAAAGGCGACTTTCATGGAATCCCTAGGTGGCATTCTTGTTCTGTTGTTGTGTCACTAATGTTCTAACTAATTACTGCTATCCAGGTGTTATTATTATTAATATTTAGACGACTTTCTCAGTTATTGGATGAATCATTTAATGCTGGATTAATAATTTAATTTATGGTTTCTGAATAAAATACAAATAGGAGGCATTTAAGAATTTCAAATACACATGATCAAATACATTACAATAACAACACTTAAAAACCAGGGGTGCATATTCAAGAGTATCCAATTCAAATATGTAGTATATCAGATGGGGGTCAAATACATTTGTATTTGAAAGTATTTAAATACTTTTTTAAGTATTTGTAGTTTAGGAATAAAAAATATTTGTATTTAAATACTTTCCTGAAGTATTTGACTTTTTCAAATATTTGTTCAAATACATTGTCAGTATCATCATTTTTTCCCTGTCACATGTAATGCCCGCCAAACTGATTACCTTAATGCACTGCAACTTCACCCAACAGTGCTAATTACTGATGAAGACACTTAACAACAGGCTTCCCCCTGGCCCTGCAGTGACCACAACTTTTGTTTGCTCAGAGCCATAGGTCAATATCCCCTTTTGTTCTTTAGTCAGACTTCAATCTGGCACCAGGCTATTCTGGTTTCCTGGCTGACTTTGAAGTTGAGCCTTCCTCATGACATCCTAGCAATGATTAGCAGTGTCTCTTCTGAGGGCAACATAGGCATTATAGTATTATGGATCTCCTCTCCTGGCTTAACATACAAACAATATATTTTGGCCTTTACCTCTTTCAGTCAGTTGTCACTGTGATGAAGTTAGCAATAACAATACTCCCTATCACGGGTCTGCCTGTCATCATATGAGCAAAACACTAAGTATGCCTATAAACTAGATGTATCAATATATGTGTTGCTTTTCTTTTACCTACATAGTAATACAAAATGAAAAGTATTTGAAAAATAAAGGAAAAGTATTTGAAATACTTTTCAATGTATTCATATTTAAATACATTTATATTTACAAAGTATTTGTAATTGTATTTTAATCCCTCAAGAATATTTGTATTTAAATACATTTGAATGTATTTGACCCCATGTCTGGATGGGACAAACACAGAATAGTTGTGGATTTAGTTTAGTTTTTACAGTTTGCCTTTAACCATAATAGACAGGGATTTAGCAGCTAACCACCCAGACCCAGTCAGGATTCTGGATGTAGGAAGTATGACCAGTCATTCACACCATATTGACAGAGCAAACAGTACAGGTGGGGCTGTGGCCTGGCTTCTAAAATTACAAAGCAAGATGTTAGGGGATGCTTATCTCCTGCAGTGCTTCCCAGGGACTGTCACAATATAACTTGTACTTTGTACTAAACAGGAGGGTGAGGAGATGTGGCTTCTCTGGGAAGAGAAGGTATTGATTAGGGAAATCTGACTGAATATTTATTTAACTGAAATGCTCAACAGTAATAGAAAATGAATACCTCGATTATTATTACATTTATTAGATTACTTCTAATATTGCCATTTTTATCTGTCTAATATTATTTGCTTCCAACTGTTCATGTGAAAAAATGTAATCGTGAGTACAATTACTTTGGTAATGTACTCGAGTACGAGTACTTTGCTTCGTACTCGAATATACGAGTACTCAAAAAGTACTCGTACTCGAGTACGATTACTCCATCTCTTGTATTTACTATTAGCTACTTTCATCACGACATACAGATTTACGATTACAGAGTGACGAATGTAGCAGTCTTAGTCATTTGGTTTATAACATTTATAAATTAGAAAATTACATTACTGTCAACATACATCATAGGGTTATAGTGAAACACTCTACCTGAATGAAAGCGCTCTCTATGTGGCCTATATCTATGTCTGGGTTGAAACGCGAAGGTCATGCGAAGAGAATGAGAGAACGGTGTAAAAAATCAAAGTAATTTTTGTGAAATGCTCAAATTTTTATGGAATATGTTTTATTACAATGACATCAATTCAGGCATCTACCAGGTATTTACAAACATAATAATTGTTATGGCAAAATTGTTTCATCAATAAGTTTAAGATATATGGCTTCCAGGATCATTTTAATCGTTAACAAGAATAAATTTGGAACACTGGCACTTTTTTGGTAATAGTAAATACAACAAAAGCTGACATACTAAATAAATGTGGGTGAATATTCATTTTATAATCAACACTTGAAATAGTAAACACAAAAGCCACTGTGTCTTTAATAAAGTGTCACTTTGCAGTAAAGGAGATTATCAAAATTGTTTTCACTTCTTGTGTGAAAACATGCAAAAGACGGAATGTACAAACACTATAACCCTACAACTTACAAGAAAATATTTACAGTACTTCCAGAAAGCTGAGCTGAGTATTTCTAGGGCAGGTCTGGAAGTAAACGCGAGTGTTACTATTATTTCGAGAGCAGATCTGGACGTGCATGCATGTCTGCTTAGTAACATTTTCAGTGAATATATGGGGACAGCCTAATCATTTCAAATAAATGGAAGTAAATATCTTCTGAATTTTCCTGCCAAACACCATCCTAGATATGCAGAAAATGATTCAACAGTGTCGGATTTAATTGAAATCACATTAGTGACAAGTGTGTCTATGTAAATCTGGGTCATTCTGTGACAGATGAACATACATTCTGGGAATTGTTTGGCACACCGTCTTAGAACAGCTGCTACTAGTAAAACATTTAGATATGTAAGAAAATTGAGACTCTATAAAAAATGATATCTCATTAATAAATTAGGAAAATGTATTAAATGAAACCGATGAAGAAGTGGGTGATGATATATTCGTAAATTAATTGATGCAGGTGTGTGATAAGAATTGTCCATAAAACTATGTTCTAATACAGTGTCACCTAGTAACAAACCTGGGGTAACAACAGGCTGGATTTTGTTTTAAAGAACTTGTAAAAGAATAAACTAACTTCTATTCTATGGCTTAGTGAGAAAGTGTTATGACACCCTGGTAGAAAGCCAAAAACTATATTAAAATACCTGGAAAGTTTTAAATGAAATTATTAAAAACCAACACTCACATCCACCAACTCATATATTAATCATGGTATCACAAATATAAATAAGATGTTGCGGACGGGTTCAGTTTCTTTGTAAATGTAGCACCAACTCTGGCAAAAACCAAAAGGCATTAGTTTACCAAATAGGAATATAACTCTTCTTGATTATTAAAATAAACACCAATCAAAGCACTATGTTTTGGTGGGTGTAAATAAAATTAAATAGTAAGTATTGTCAGCAACTGTATAAAAAAAATGCAAGGCCCTGAAGTCCTTTGGATGACAGGCAATGTCAATACTAAGTTAGTGAAAACATACCCCTGGAGATATGACTATTAGTCACTGTTGGGTTGCCGTGCAAACATGAAGCAGAATAAATAAATACCCAACTTCTTCTTTTTATCACACACTAAACATTCTATTTGATTTTGAGGTACTTTTGTAGTTTATGCCCTGATCTAACACTTTGAAAAAAGCCGCTTACACAAACAAAATGTCACATCGTACATCTACTACACTTATGCTACAATTGTACATTTGTCGCGCAATAAAAATCAATAAAATTAGTCATTTATCAATAGAAATAAACACAAAATTTACTTGTTTTTGCTCGTAAGCATTAGTTTTATGGAAACCTCTGGTACATGGCGCCACATTAGGGTCCGCTGGAAATGGTTGTCCTGGTCATCAAAATTAAATATTGAAGAAAAATAAAAGATAATGATAACAGATTCTGGAATCACATCAAATATTTATATAAGTCATTGTCAACAATTTGTGATATAGAGTTTGATGGTAAATAAATATCGGACTTGCCATATTTAAAGCAAACATTTAAAAAGATTTTTCATATCAATACTTACAGATGAGCCAGACATACAGCACTCTCTACCAACTGTTGACACCAATGTAGATTTTGCACTGTACAATCGAGAAATCTTACCTACAGAAGAAAGGAACAAACTTAACAATCTTAAACCAGTCAAAACTGGTGGGTCATATCTAAGACATGTAAATGTTCTACGAAACTAGCCAGATACCACAAATCACAACATTTCCTGAATAATGATTCAGAAGTAATACCAATATATACTGGTAATATGCAAGTCGGAGATATCTCCCAACATCAGGACAGATGCTTCGGCCCATGTCGTTCGCCTGCACACGTTCAGGTACGGATGATTCGGCCCATGCGAGCAGAAGCATGGTGAAGTTCAACGAGTTCAGAAACGGACGATTCGGGGGCCGAAACTGTTTTGGGTCGAATCATCCGGTTCCCGTTTACGTCGCCGTACGACTCGACGGCACAATTTAAAAACTTAATTATTTATAATTACGTGACTTCTTTTTACCGGAAGTGATGTCGAATGACATTCCGGAGACACATACACATCGATAAAACGTCCAGTTAACTGGAAGATTACCGAAATCACAAGATACCAGACAGGCAGACCAGTAGTTGAACTTTTGAGTTTGACACTCGTTTATCGCCCGCAGCAGTAACTTAATATTTAAAGCATAACGAAAAACCTAATTCATCCTATGTGCACTCGTGTAGTTACCCGGTAGTCACAAGCCCATATCAGAGGATTTTACACGTGGGAATACGACGGGAAATTTAACTACTGCAATGAATAACTACGTAAGTATTAATAACTGTCCACAATTATCAAGGAGCAATAATGGCTCAAATGTTACAACACTCATGGTTCAAATGTTATTATACAACTGCAGTAATTAAACTCACCAAAGCAACTTCTCACTTCCCATAGCCATAGGAAACACAACCTCGTTGCTCGGCTTATTGCTTGCTCTCCCACTCTCCCCCAAATCCCGCTATCATCCCGCCGATCAAACTGCAATGACACCTATTGTCACTGCTAATTAACACTAACCATTAATCACCAGGTGGAGTCACCGATTACTAAACCAAATAAATTAACAAAATACGTACAATAGAATAGCGTCATATATATATATATATATATATATATATATATATATATGTATATGTATATGTATATGTATATGTATATGTATATGTATATGTATATGTATATGTATATGTATATGTATATGTATATATGTATATGTCATGGACCGCCATGACGCTATTCTATTGTACGTATTTTGTTAATTTATTTGGTTTTGTAATCGGTGACTCCACCTGGTGATTAATAGTTAGTATTAATTAATTAATATATATATATATATATATATATATATATATATATATATATATATATATATACAACATGCATGCATACACACAGACATACACACAAGACAAAAACTTGTAATTTACAAAGGTGATGCAATTTCGGTGGATGACACATATCACTAGTATACCTGTAAAAACAAAACAATAAATTTACTCAACCAATCGTCGCTTCCCTGTGGCGTTTTATAGCCATGAGCGTGCCAGCGAATAAATACTCAATTTGGAGTGAGCATGGCGACGTCCCCACAGAGTACTGGATTTTTATCACCCAGGTCCGAGTGAAAGAGCTTCAGTTGAATAAAAAGCAGACAAAAGGAGGCATTCATACTGCAGGAATACATATACGGTAAACACGCACGCCAAATTGAACACTTTTATAATGGCCCGATCACACTGGCCCGAATGCCATTTCGTTTGTTTTCCGAATATGAATGCGGGTGTTCGGGGAGCGAACGGATCATATTCGGGAAGCAGTCGGTGTGTTCTAGGATCATACTGGCTGTTCGGCTCCGTGCGGATGCAGATGAAACAGCATTCGGTAGCTTCAAAAATGTGTTGTGCATGTTCAAAATAATTGTCATCGACTATCCGAATGTGGCGTCCATGTTTATTCGGGAAGCATTCTAGGAGCATAGTGGGTGTACGGAAAACGTCCAGAAAGCATGCCTTTAGTTCTTGATGCATTCGGAATGAAAATTTGGAGGTGTTGGGTTCCGTATGCTTTTTGAACACCCCGAATGGACCTAGAACATGACGAATGCTTTCCGCACATTTTCAGTATCCTTTCCGGATTTCTTTTTCATTGATGCCACCGAGTGTATAACGAATAACCAGAACCCTTCCAGGTTTCTTTCAGAACATTTTCCGAACTGCTCGTACACTTCGAGAACGCACAGTACGTACCGTATATTCTCCGAACACCACGAATGGACATAGAACATGATGAACCCTTTCCGAACGCTTACCGAACCCTTTCCGAATGCCGGAGAAGTCTTTCCGAATGCTGGTGAAGTCCCTGAAGTCCTTTGGATGACAGGCAATGTCAATACTAAGTTAGTGAAAACATACCCCTGGAGATATGACTATTAGTCACTGTTGGGTTGCCGTGCAAACATGAAGCAGAATAAATAAATACCCAACTTCTTCTTTTTATCACACACTAAACATTCTATTTGATTTTGAGGTACTTTTGTAGTTTATGCCCTGATCTAACACTTTGAAAAAAGCCGCTTACACAAACAAAATGTCACATCGTACATCTACTACACTTATGCTACAATTGTACATTTGTCGCGCAATAAAAATCAATAAAATTAGTCATTTATCAATAGAAATAAACACAAAATTTACTTGTTTTTGCACGTAAGCATTAGTTTTATGGAAACCTCTGGTACATGGCGCCACATTAGGGTCCGCTGGAAATGGTTGTCCTGATCATCAAAATTAAATATTGAAGAAAAATAAGATAATGATAACAGATTCTGGAATCACATCAAATATTTATATAAGTCATTGTCAACAATTTGTGATATAGAGTTTGATGGTAAATAAATATCGGACTTGCCATATTTAAAGCAAACATTTAAAAAGATTTTTCATATCAATACTTACAGATGAGCCAGACATACAGCACTCTCTACCGACTGTTGACACCAATGTAGATTTTGCACTGTACAATCGAGAAATCTTACCTACAGAAGAAAGGAACAAACTTAACAATCTTAAACCAGTCAAAACTGGTGGGTCATATCTAAGACATGTAAATGTTCTACGAAACTAGCCAGATAGCACAAATCACAACATTTCCTGAATAATGATTCAGAAGTAATACCAATATATACTGGTAATATGCAAGTCGGAGATATCTCCCAACATCAGGACAGATGCTTCGGCCCATGTCGTTCGCCTGCACACGTTCAGGTACGGATGATTCGGCCCATGCGAGCAGAAGCATGGTGAAGTTCAACGAGTTCAGAAACGGACGATTCGGGGGCCGAAACTGTTTTGGGTCGAATCATCCGGTTCCCGTTTACGTCGCCGTACGACTCGACGGCACAATTTAAGAAAACCATTAATTATTTATAATTACGTGACTTCTTTTTACCGGAAGTGATGTCGAATGACATTCCGGAGACACATACACATCGATAAAACGTCCAGTTAACTGGAAGATTACCGAAATCACAAGATACCAGACAGGCAGACCAGTAGTTGAACTTTTGAGTTTGACACTCGTTTATCGCCCGCAGCAGTAACCTAATATTTAAAGCATAACGAAAAACCTGATTCATCCTATGTGCACTCGTGTAGTTACCCGGTAGTCACAAGCCCATATCAGAGGATTTTACACGTGGGAATACGACGGGAAATTTAACTACTGCAATGAATAACTACGTAAGTATTAATAACTGTCCACAATTATCAAGGAGCAATAATGGCTCAAATGTTACAACACTCATGGTTCAAATGTTATTATACAACTGCAGTAATTAAACTCACCAAAGCAACTTCTCACTTCCCATAGCCATAGGAAACACAACCTCGTTGCTCGGCTTATTGCTTGCTCTCCCACTCTCCCCCAAATCCCGCTATCATCCCGCCGATCAAACTGCAGTGACACCTATTGTCACTGCTAATTAATACTAACCATTAATCACCAGGTGGAGTCACCGATTACTAAACCAAATAAATTAACAAAATACGTACAATAGAATAGCGTCATGGCGGTCATAGATATATATATATATATATATATATGTATATGTATATGTATATGTATATGTATATGTATATGTATATGTATATGTATATGTATATGTATATGTATATGTATATGTATATGTCATGGACCGCCATGACGCTATTCTATTGTACGTACTTTGTTAATTTATTTGGTTTAGTAATCGGTGACTCCACCTGGTGATTAATGGTTAGTATAATTAATTAATTAATATATATATATATATATATATATATATATATATATATATATATATATATATATACAACATGCATGCATACACACAGACATACACACAAGACAAAAACTTGTAATTTACAAAGGTGATGCAATTTCGGTGGATGACACATATCACTAGTATACCTGTAAAAACAAAACAATAAATTTACTCAACCAATCGTCGCTTCCCTGTGGCGTTTTATAGCCATGAGCGTGCCAGCGAATAAATACTCAATTTGGAGTGAGCATGGCGACGTCCCCACAGAGTACTGGATTTTTATCACCCAGGTCCGAGTGAAAGAGCTTCAGTTGAATAAAAAGCAGACAAAAGGAGGCATTCATACTGCAGGAATACATATACGGTAAACACGCACGCCAAATTGAACACTTTTATAATGGCCCGATCACACTGGCCCGAATGCCATTTCGTTTGTTTTCCGAATATGAATGCGGGTGTTCGGGGAGCGAACGGATCATATTCGGGAAGCAGTCGGTGTGTTCTAGGATCATACTGGCTGTTCGGCTCCGTGCGGATGCAGATGAAACAGCATTCGGTAGCTTCAAAAATGTGTTGTGCATGTTCAAAATAATTGTCATCGACTATCCGAATGTGGCGTCCATGTTTATTCGGGAAGCATTCTAGGAGCATAGTGGGTGTACGGAAAACGTCCAGAAAGCATGCCTTTAGTTCTTGATGCATTCGGAATGAAAATTTGGAGGTGTTGGGTTCCGTATGCTTTTTGAACACCCCGAATGGACCTAGAACATGACGAATGCTTTCCGCACATTTTCAGTATCCTTTCCGGATTTCTTTTTCATTGATGCCACCGAGTGTATAACGAATAACCAGAACCCTTCCAGGTTTCTTTCAGAACATTTTCCGAACTGCTCGTACACTTCGAGAACGCACAGTACGTACCGTATATTCTCCGAACACCACGAATGGACATAGAACATGATGAACCCTTTCCGAACGCTTACCGAACCCTTTCCGAATGCCGGTGAAGTCATAAAATGCACCAAGAGGCCCTGAAGTCCTTTGGATGACAGGCAATGTCAATACTAAGTTAGTGAAAACATACCCCTGGAGATATGACTATTAGTCACTGTTGGGTTGCCGTGCAAACATGAAGCAGAATAAATAAATACCCAACTTCTTCTTTTCATCACACACTAAACATTCTATTTGATTTTGAGGTACTTTTGTAGTTTATGCCCTGATCTAACACTTTGAAAAAAGCCGCTTACACAAACAAAATGTCACATCGTACATCTACTACACTTATGCTACAATTGTACATTTGTCGCGCAATAAAAATCAATAAAATTAGTCATTTATCAATAGAAATAAACACAAAATTTACTTGTTTTTGCACGTAAGCATTAGTTTTATGGAAACCTCTGGTACATGGCGCCACATTAGGGTCCGCTGGAAATGGTTGTCCTGATCATCAAAATTAAATATTGAAGAAAAATAAGATAATGATAACAGATTCTGGAATCACATCAAATATTTATATAAGTCATTGTCAACAATTTGTGATATAGAGTTTGATGGTAAATAAATATCGGACTTGCCATATTTAAAGCAAACATTTAAAAAGATTTTTCATATCAATACTTACAGATAAGCCAGACATACAGCACTCTCTACAGACTGTTGACACCAATGTAGATTTTGCACTGTACAATCGAGAAATCTTACCTACAGAAGAAAGGAACAAACTTAACAATCTTAAACCAGTCAAAACTGGTGGGTCATATCTAAGACATGTAAATGTT
>JAODUO010002682.1:0-22069 GCA_025642075.2 Ridgeia piscesae
TTTAAAAAAAAGGGGCCGTTTGATAACGTTTTGTTGGCACGGGCCCAAAAAATTGTAGTCGTCAATGTGTGCGGCTTTTTCAGCTTTCCCCTTCACGAGATACTTTCTACGGGTGTCTCCGTTGTCTGAAACAACATCAGGCACAGTTAGTAAAATACCAGATATGTATCTCTATCTACGTTATATGATACAATAGTCATTTCGTGGTTTGCTAATTGCTATCGTAAGAAAAATGATGTTTGCCTGATCTGCATTAATATAACTACGTACGTAATGTCACAACAGCATAGGTGCAGTATAGTGGATGTAAGTCATAATATTGTGACAGGAGTGTGTTTTCTGGGTTTTTTAAAAATTTGGTCAACGCATTATTTTTGGTCTCAAAAATTAAAATGAAGGGGAAAAGGGTTCGGAATTTTAGACTTTTATTCGGCTCATGAAGGATGATTCGGCCAATGAACGGGTGATTCGGCTGATTATGCCCACGCTTTGGGGTGCCAATGATTACATCCTATTTGTATAGGAATTAACTATATAGGATTAAGTAGTAATACAAAATAACATTTATGTATTATATTAAACATGGATACTTTAAATCTCTCCTTAAATCAGATTACTTTAAACTCGTCTTTAATGTTTAATCATCATAATTTAAATTTTTAGCCGTTATATTACACATGTATTTATTATTTGAAAATGTAATTTAAACTAATAATGATTTAAAATAGGTTGTCTAGTGATTAATCCCGAAAAGTCAATCGTTGGATTTTGGCCGGGGGAGGGTTAATAAATTGTGCTTTAAAATTGGGGGGGAAAAAAAAGGTTGGGTAAATTCCCCAACGAGGTTGGGCCAAAAACACCCAAGGGGTTAAAAAAATTCTGGGGAAAAAATTGTGTAACCTGAAGGATCTGGGATAACGAAAAACTTGGGTATAATATTTTTGGGAAGGGGGGGAGCATTGGGGGAAGGCAGTGGTTACCATTAATGGCAATCAGTTGGTTTTGGATCCTGGACATCAAAAGAAGGCAAGACAGTTTCTTCTTTTCTAAGGGATTTCCAACGAGATGGTTAATCAATGCGGACACGCTTCCTCTTTGATTGTAATTGTTTAGACAAATCTGACTGCTGATGCTGATGTTCCTATTTTATTTACATTTTTCTTGATGTATGGTTCCAGAAGTACTGCAATATTCTAAGTGGGGAGTCAAGTGAAAGTAGGTTTGTTGTCTTAGCTTTTCCCCAACATTTCGCCAATAGGCCCAGCACCCCGTTGGCCCGGAGGTGGTGTTATTTTTTGGTTCTGCCGGACATGATTAGATATTGACACCGGTATGGATACTGTGTGACCATGGAAAGTGACATCCCCCCATAAAGTCAGCATTGATTGTGTGATGACAGAAATATCGTTTGGGGTTGGCATTTTCGGTTTTAAATTTTTCATCTGCCATAGCAGACCATTTCTAAAGTTTGTTGAGGTCTTTTTGGAGAGCTACTGAATCAGCGGGTTGGAAAGGTTTGAAAAGGAACAGTGTCCGCAAAAAAAACTTAAAATTTATTCCTGTTGGTAGTCGATGACGAGGATAGGACAGCGTGGACCGTGACGTCCCCGGGGGATTAATTACTAATAGTTGTGTATCTTTTTTACTTTTTTTGTATTACATTTATGTATAATATAAGTTACATCAATATTACGTTTAATTAACGTTTAGTCCTTCTATTTCAGACACAATAAGCACGACAGTTAGGGAGAGAGGGTTTAAACAGGGGGGGTCCGGGTTTATGGCCGATTAAATTTTCACTAACATACCTGTTCTTTTAATAATTTTTTTTGGGGGTTTAAAGATTTTTTTTTGGTGTGCATTTTTTTTCATTGTTTTGTCGCCAAAATGGGCACGCCAAAAAAAGGGGTTTTTTAGGGCCAGTTTTAAAAAAGATTGAAAATGATATAAAAATCATGATATCCTCGATAAAAAGGTGTAGTAATTAGTCAGTTAAAATGGCCATGTTTAACGATGTTTTGTGACATTTATTTAGTGGATTCACATGATTCATATGGGGAAATAATTGTTACAAATGTTCATGATCTGTTTTATACACAAATTTCAAAATCTGTTTATGGAGGCTCAAAGCATCGCATTTCCTGTCCCTGCGCGCGATGCATTGTTGTATACAAAGCACTTTGGTATCGACGTGATTGAGAGCGGGGTCTTGATTACTACTATTATTACGTACTTATGCTTGACATAATTGTAAACTAATTAAAACTGCCCTGTTTAATTAGCTAATATATATTAGTTTGTTTATTGGTATTATTTTTTTTTTGCATACTATTTGTACTTTTGTGTGTTGGTTTGGCTACATTAAATATACTAATTATTAAAATTGATATATTTTTTCATTATGTTTATAAAACTATATTAAACATGACTTTTGTATGTCGTTACTGGGTATTCTTTGATGACAATTTTACGAATTAGTATTTAGTTTTGAGAATATATGTAATTTGTACAAAAAAAAATTTAAAAAGTATGATACATTATATATTCATTGAATTAAAAAATAAGGTATCATAATTTACAACAAAATCAGTATAATTGAAAAAGTAATCTTCTTGTGACTTAGGTACAAAATAAAATAGGAGATTGTTAAGAAAACAAAATTGCAGTTTCATTAATATTTAATCTATGTAGTTGAAGGCAGAACCATTGCATTTTAATTAATTACTATTATCAGAAGAACAATGAAAGCAATTCTAAAGATCTCATGTGTCAACAAATTTATTTCATGTAATTCTATGCCTACATTTAATGACAAATGTGCCTTATTAATCACTTATTACCTTGATAACACAACCACAAAAGAACTCTGCATATTTTACAAAAAGTTTCTTAGTTTGGTCTACGCCAGTTACTATTACAGAGTGACAAATGGAGCAATCTTAGTCATTTGGTTAATCACATTTGTAAATTAGAAAATTACATTACTATGTTCGACGTAACTTATCTGCCCATGTCTATAACCAGAGCTTGGTATCGGGCGTAATAATTTTTTGTGAAATGCTCAAATTTTTATAGAATATGTTTAATTACAATAACATCAATTCAGGCATATATTTACAAACATAGTAATTGTGATGGAAACATATTTTCGTCAATAAGTTTAACATATATGGCTTCCAGTATGATTTTAACCGTTCATAAGAATTACTTTGGAACACTGGCACTTTTTATAAGTCAATACAAAAAAGCTGACACACTAAATAAATGGGGGTGAATATTCATTTTATAATCAAGACTTGAAATAGTAAACAAAAATTCACTGTATTTTTTAATAAGTGTCACTTTGCAGAACAATGTTTCCTTCTTGTGAAAACATCAAAAGATGGATGCGAACTAGTGGTTCGATATTCGATATATGAAGTATCGCGATTTGCAAGTTCGTGATACTTCGATATTTTTGGTATTGAACTCTTTTCGAACTGATATTTGCCTTGATCGATCGAAGGCGCAACATCGTTGTCGATGACGTCGTTGTTTACGGAACTACACTTTCCCTGCTTAACCCGACTTAGACGTGGCTGTTTAAAAATAATATAAAATCAATGTTGTTTTTAAAATTTTTTTCTGAAAATTTGGATCGGCTGTATCCGGTTACTCTTTAGTGGATTAACGAAGTTTTACTTCTGGTTACGCGTATAAAAACACACATCCTATAGTATTTTTATAGAGTCTTTATTGCACGCACTTTGTAAATTTATGAAACTAATTTAATAATAATATTATTAATATAAATAATAATTTATTCGAGCGCCATGCGCAAGTTTTTTATCCGGGCTTTCCGTTTGGAGTGGATCCCTCAACCAAGACGAACGAAACAGTCGGCAGTTTTCGACAGAGTTCTGCTATGCAAACGCCCCAAAGTTGGGAATACATTGATTTGACAAAAAGTCACTGTCCACCATTCAAGAAACATTAGATGACATCTCATCAGGCAAGCGACGTCGTCGGACGTGGAAAGTCGTAACGACTCGAGAACGTGTTCTATCGAAATACGACATTGAGCAAGCATGACATCTAATCAGCACGGTTCCGAATCGTTACCGAACGTCAAGAAGTGACATAACCGTACTTTGTCTACTGAAACACAAATTCGAAAGATATTATGGGGCTTGTTATGTGTACTTGATAAGTGGTAATATAAATTTTATATTAAACAATATTGTTATGAACTGGGAAGTACAATTGTAATTGTAATTAATATTTTTCTATAATTAATTAGTGTTATTTTATTGTAATCGTCTATACAGTTTTGATGTTAAACCATAATTATCTTTACGATACCCTTAATAAAAATAACAGTTATAACAGTGAATGTGCAACTGTGCTATCACTATTACAAGTGATAGGTCTGTTTAGCAATAACATATTATTTGTATGTTATGTTTCAGCTGTACTTAACTGTTGATGGTAACTTTAGAGGACACGTTAACTTGAAATTAAGCTGCTTTATATTGTATTTGCAAACAACTGGGGTGAAGTACTGTTATTAATTAAAAATAATTCAGTTCAATTAATTTGTATTTGTCACTAGGTATTTTTTTGATTAATATGCTATTTTCATTTTATTTAAGTAAACAAACAACAGTTTCAATATAATTGATTACTGTTGTAAAACCAAATGATAATTGAAATATAATATTAAAACAATAAAGACAACTGCGAAAAAATACCTAGTGACAAATACAAATTAATTGAACTGAATTATTTTTAATTAATAACAGTACTTCACCCCAGTTGTTTGCAAATACACTATAAAGCAGCTTAATTTCAAGTTAACGTGTCCTCTAAAGTTACCATCAACAGTTAAGTACAGCTGAAACATAACATACAAATAATATGTTATTGCTAAACAGACCTATCACTTGTAATAGTGATAGCACAGTTGCACATTCACTGTTATAACTGTTATTTTTATTAAGGGTATCGTAAAGATAATTATGGTTTAACATCAAAACTGTATAGACGATTACAATAAAATAACACTAATCAATTATAGAAAAATATTAATTACAATTACAATTGTACTTCCCAGTTCACAACAATATTGTTTAATATAAAACTTATATTACCACGTTATCAAGTACACATAACAAGCCCCATAATTATTTTGCAACTGTTTTCAAGAACAAGTCTTCCTCTACCTCTGGCTCTGCCAGTGGTGAACCTGTTTGGCCAGTGCCAATAACAGTAGATGCAGAAAGCGTATCGTCATCGTGTATGTCACTTCTTGACGCTGTGGCCGCAGTAGTAGATTCGGCAACCGATGGTGATTCGCTTGAACTGTAACTAGATGTCCACTGCTTGCTCAATGTCGAATATTTCGATAGAACACGTTCTCGAGTCGTTGCGACGTTGTCCACGTCCACGACGACGTCGACTTGTCCTTCGATGAAAGTTGATCATCATGTTTTAATAGTTTCTTGAATGGTGGACAGTGACTTGTTTTGTCAAATTCGATGTATTTCCCCCGCAATCTTTGGGGCGCTTTTGGCATAGCAGACACTCTGTCGGAAAACTGCCGACTTGTTGTCGTTCGTCTTGGTTGAGGGAGTCGAATACGGCAAACGGTGGCGCCACTAAACATAAAAACAGCGCCACCAAACGGAACCCGGATAAACAAAACTTGCGCATGGCGCTCGAATAAATTATTATTTATATTAATAATATTATTATTAAATTAGTTTCATTAATACTAGTGCGTGCAATAAAGACTCTATAAAAATACTATAGGATGTGTGTTTTTATACGCGTAACCGTAAGTAAAGACGGCACGGTAGTGCCACCAAACGAGAGAGTCACAAACCTTCGTTTGGATAACCGATGCTAAGCGAAGTATGACCTAGACCTAGGCTAAGTCTAAGATCGCGTACAGAAAACAGTTATTATACAGACTAACTCTATAATAAAGTTTTAGAAAACAATTCACATTTGATTTTATATTATTTTTTAAACAGCCACGTCTAAGTCAGATTAAGCAGGGAAGTGGTAGTTCCGTAAACAACGACGTCATCGACAACGATGTTGCGCCTTCGCATCGACGTCGTCGAATGGATGTCGATGTCGAAGTATCGAAATATCGAAGGTCTCGAACAGAGGGAGTTCAATACCAAAAATATCGAAGTATCGGTATCGAACTTTCGCAAGTATCGCGATACTTCGATATATCGAATATCGAACCAGCCCTAGTTCGTACATTCCATCTTTTGCATGTTTTCACACAAGAAATGGAAAAAAAATTGTTCCTGCAAAGTGACACTTTATTAAAAAATACAGTGGATTTTGTGTTTACTATTTCAAGTCTTGATTATAAAATGAATATTCACCCCCATTTATTTAGTGTGTCAGCTTTTTTGTATTGACTTATAAAAAGTGCCAGTGTTCCAAAGTAATTCTTATGAACGGTTAAAATCATACTGGAAGCCATATATGTTAAACTTATTGACGAAAATATGTTTCCATCACAATTACTATGTTTGTAAATATATGCCTGAATTGATGTTATTGTAATTAAACATATTCTATAAAAATTTGAGCATTTCACAAAAAATTATTACGCCCGATACCAAGCTCTGGTTATAGACATGGGCAGATAAGTTCACGTGCACGCAAACATTAATCGTAATGTAATTTTCTAATTTACAAATGTGATTAACCAAATGACTAAGATTGCTCCATTTGTCACTCTGTAATAGTAAGGCTGTTTGTCGTGATGAAAGTAGCTAAAAGTAAACACTGTGTTATATATAAAGACTTTTTGTTGGTAAAGTCCGGCGAACTGACCCGAATAATACAGGCGGACCCGAAACTCGAAACTCTGTATGCAGAGTTCTTTTGTGGTTGTGTTATCAAGGTAATAAGTGATTAATAAGGCACCTTTGTCATTAAATGTAGGCATAGAATTACATGAAATAAATTTGTTGACACATGAGATCTTTAGAATTGCTTTCATTGTTCTTCTGATAATAGTAATTAATTAAAATGCAATGGTTCTGCCTTCAACTACATAGATTAAATATTAATGAAACTGCAATTTTGTTTTCTTAACAATCTCCTATTTTATTTTGTACCTAAGTCACAAGAAGATTACTTTTTCAATTATACTGATTTTGTTGTAAATTATGATACCTTATTTTTTAATTCAATGAATATATAATGTATCATACTTTTTCAATTTTTTTTGTACAAATTACATATATTCTCAAAACTAAATACTAATTCATGTAAAATTGTCATCAAAGAATACCCCAGTAACGACATACAAAAGTCATGTTTAATATAGTTTTATAAACACTAATGATAAAATATCATCAAGTTTAATAATTAGTATATTTAATGTAGCCAAACCAACACACAAAAGTACAAATAGTATGCTAAAAAAGAAAATAATACCAATAAACAAACTAATATATATTAGCTGCATTATACATGGCAGTAATTAATTAGTTTACACAGTTACATGTGCAAGCATAAGTACTTGCTAATAATAGTAGTAATCAAAGACACCCGCTCTCAATCACGTCGATACCAAAGTGCTTTGTATACAACAATGCATCGCGCGCACGGGGAACAAGGCAAAATGACGATGTCTTTTGAGACGGGCTCCATAAACAGACTTCGGGCAAATTTGTGCTATCAATTAACAGGCCATCACTGTAATCATATTATTGTCCACACAATTATTTACACTTCTGCATATGAATCATGCTGAATCCACCTAAATAAATAGTCACAAAACATCGTTAAACATAGGCCATTTTAACTGACTAATTACTACACCTTTTTATCGACGGACTATCATGATGTTTGTATGATCATGTTCATTTATCTTTCTTCTTTATTTATAACTTCAAAATGGCCGTAATCATAAATATAATCTCTCATATAATTTTGAGCGTGATCCAACATGGCCGCAGGTATAAACAATGAAAACCAAAATGCGACACCGAGAAAAAAAATCATTAACCGCTCTTAAGCACCACCAAAAAATCAGCTATCAGCGTAGAGTCATGGACTGATATTATAACAACATGAGAACAATTATAAACGAACAGGTATGTTACGTGATAATTAAGTACGGCCACTAAACCCGGACCACTGTCTCCCCATGTTATCAGAAGGGGCGGCAAATCGGTCTGACCTCCCTAGTAACATGTCGTGCATTATTGTAAAGATCTGAAATAGAAGGACTAAACGTTAATTAAACGTAATATTGATGTAACTTATATTATACATAAATGTAATACAAAAAAAGTAAAAAGAGATATACACAACTATATAGTAATTAATCCCCCAGGGGACAGTCCACGGTCCACGCTTGTCCTATCCTTCGTCATCGACCTACCAACAGGAATAACTTCTAAGCTCCGTCTTTTTGCGGACGACTGTCTCCTTTACAGAACCATTTCCAACCCAGCTGATTCAGTAGCTCTCCAAGAAGACCTGAACAAACTTCAGAAATGGTCTGACATATGGCAGATGAAATTTAACACCGAAATATGCCACACCAAGCGAATTATTCTCTGTCATCACACAATCAATGCTGACTATCATCTAGGAGGATGTACACTTTCCATGGTCACACAGTATCCATACCTAGGTGTCACCATATCTAATACAATGTCACGGCAGAACCACATAAATAACACCACCTGCCGGGCCAACGGAGTGCTGGGCCTTATTGAGCGAAATGTTAGAGGAACGTCACAGAAGCTAAGACAACAAGCCTACTTTTCACTTGTACGTCCCCACTTAGAATATTGCAGTACTGTCTGGAACCCATACATCAAGAAGGATGTAAATAAAATAGAGAACATCCAGCATCGAGCAGTCAGATTTGTTCTAAACAATTACAATCAAAGAGGAAGCGTGTCCGCATTGATTAACCATCTCTGTTGGGACTCCCCTGAGAAAAGGAAGACAACTGTCTTGCCTTCTTTTGATGTCCAGGATCCAAAACCAACTGATTGCCATTAATGGTAACCACTACCTTACCCCAATGCTCCCCACCTGTCCAGTACAAGGTATTATTATCCAAGTATATATCAGATTATCCCAGATCGCATTCAGGTTTACAGCAATTCTTTCTTCCCACGAACTGTCTTCTGGTGGAACGCCCTTCCCGGGAATGTCTTGGTAGCCCCAACCATCCAAGCAATTAGGGTAATGGCAGTTTCACACTTCTAACCTGTGGTCTGTTTTTACTGGCACCTCGTTGATACTTTACTCGCACCTTGTATATACTTTGTCTAGCACCTTCACACCCGGCACAGCACAATTGTATATACACACTCATCAGCATCAAAATCCAGACTGATGGACTCTGATGATTAATCACGTAGACATAGACATAGTATGCAACTATATTAATACATTATTAGTTTCAATTACATTTTCAAATAATAAATACATGTGTAATATAACGGCTAAAAATTTAAATTATGATGATTAAACATTAAAGACGAGTTTAAAGTAATCTGATTTAAGGAGAGATTTAAAGTATCCATGTTTAATATAATACATAAATGTATATTTTGTATTACTACATTAATCCTATATAGTTAATTCCTATACAAATAGGTATGTAATCATTGTAATGTAATCACGCCACAAAGACTGGGCATAATCAGCTGACATGGCACCCAGGCATTTTAGCGAAGTGGGCCGAATCATCACGTTTCAGTGAGCCGAATCATCCCGTCTCATTGGCCGAATCATCCTTCGGACTGAGCCGAATAAATTTTGTGCTGAATCATCCTGAACGCATTTCCTCTACATCCTGGCAATTTTCTGAGCAGCCATAGAAATAAGTGCGATTCTGACCATTATTTTATTTAGAATAAATGACTTATGAGGAATCCAAATAAATAATTTTGCAGTTTAGGAACGCAATTAAAAACCCATGAAAACAGGCACTCACTGTCACAATATTATGACTTACATCCACTATACCTTTACTGCACCTATGCTGTTGTGACATTACGTACGTAGTTATATTAATGCAGATCAGGCAAACATCATTTTTCTTACGATAGCAATTAGCAAACCACGAAATGACTATTGTATCATATAACGTAGATAGTAGATACATATCTGGTATGTTTACTAACTGTGCCTGATGTTGTTTCAGACAACGGAGACACCTGTAGAAAGTATCTGCAGTGAAGTGGCAAAGCTGCAACAAGCCGCACACATTGACGACTACAATTGTTGTGTCCCGTGTCCAACAAAACGTTATCAAACGGCCCCTTTTGTGATTTCAAGAAAAAGAGAAAATGTGTGATTGATACTCGTGGAAAATTCATTTATTTTTATAAATAAAGACACCAACTCATTCATGGAGGGAACGGAATCAAGCATGACTCAAATATTCTCTGAATGATGAATCACCTTGATGTGTTGATGCACACGATATACAAGACATTTTTCTCATCAGAGTTCAGCTTAGTGCTGTGTGTGCGCACTGACATTTGTGGGAAACCATTTAGATGTGATGCTTGTGGTAATATTTAACAAAAACGTGGTGTGTTAGAGCCTGCATTTTGACACTAATTTTCACATTTGGTGACTAATTTCAAAAGTTTTACCTGTGTTTTACATGTCTCGCTGAGTATTATCCAATCATGTACTAGTGCACTGTTGGTTGTGACAACGTTTTATGCAGTGTAACGTTGAAGACACCAGTGTGCTTCCACACAGTGGTAAAAACCTTTGTGAATGGAAACAGGTTCGCAGTGGAAGTATATTCACTATGGCTGTGAATGTAAACACTTGTACTATTGTGAAACGATTCAAATGTGGCACTTGTGGTACACGTTTTTTTTAAACAAAGTGGTAATTTGAAGAACCATATCTGTATCCACACTGGGCATAAACCATACAAATGTGATACTTGTGGTGCACAATTTTCGGAAAGTGGTAATTTGAAGAACCATGTCAGTACCCACACTGGGGAAAACCGTTCAAATGTGATACCTGTGGTGCACAATTTCCCCAAATAGTCATTTGAAGAGACATGTCCGTATCCACACATAGGATAAACCCTACAAATGTGATACCTGTTGTGCACAATTCTCACATAGTGGTAGTATGGAGACACATGTCCATACCCACACAGGGGAGAAACCATGTAAATGTGATACATGTGGAGCACAATTCTCCCGAAATGGTAATTTGAAGAAACATGTCCGTATCCACACTGGGAATAAACCGTACAAATGTGATACCTGTGGTGCACAATTCTCAGAAAGTGGTAGTTTGAAGAAACATGTCCGTATCCACACTGGGGAGAAACCCTACAAATGTGATACTGTGGTGCACAATTCTCAGTAATGATGAATACATGTGTATGCACACGAATACAAACATCTGTCACTTCAGTAGTGTAGTGTGTCGCACACAGGGGAGAAACCCTACAAATGTGATACCTGTGGTGCACAATTCTCAGTAAGTGATAGTTTAGAAGAACACATGTCCGTATCCACACGGGGAGAAACCATACAAATGTGATACCTGTGGTGCACAATTTCAGTAAGTGGTAAGTTGAAGAACCATGTCCGTATCCACACAGGGGAGAAACCTACAAATGTGATAACTGTGGTGCACAATTCTCACTAAGGGATAAGTTTTAAGAAACTATGTCCTATCCACACTGGGCATAAACATCAAATGTGATACCTGTGGTGCACATTCCTTTTAATTTCACCAACCACAAATGGTACTGGTGCAAATTTGGAGGAACATGTCCGTATCCACACAGGGGAGAAACCATACAAATGTGATACCTGTGGTGCACAATTCTCCGAAGTGGTAATTTGAAGAACACATGTCCGTATCCATACTGGGATAAACCGTACAAATGTGATACCTGTGTGCACAATTCTCACAAAGTGGTATTTGAAGAAACATGTCCGTATCCACACTGGGGAGAAACCCTACAAATGTGATACCTGTGGTGCACAATTCTCACTAAGTTGTATTTTAAGAAACATGTCTCGTATCGTCACACTGGCATAAACCTACAAATGTGATTCTGTGGTGCACAATTCTCGTGTAGGCACATTCTACGGAATGCATAAAAACCGTACAAATGTATAACATGTCGTCCATGCAAATCAATTACTTCAGCAAGTGGTAATTTGAAGAAACATGTCTGTATCCACACGGGGAGAACCCTACAAATGTGATACCTGTGGTGCACAATTCTCAGTAAGTGGTAGTGATAATTTGAACCACACAAGGACCCTGCAAATATGATACCTGTATTTCGTAATTCTCACAAAGTGGTACTTTGAATAACCATGTCCGTTTCCACACTGGCTAGAAACCCTATAAATGTTGTAACTGTAATGCACAGATCTTCACAAAGTTGTCTTGTTAAGGCACATGCTGTTGTCTGTGATACTTCTATGTTGCTGTTTTCTTGCATTCTACGGAATCTTGACAGTACCTCAGTTATAATATATCTCCTCAAATCTTACTTCGCAAGGTTACAACTGAATGAACCAGTTGTATTGGGATGTATCTTAGTGTAACCCTATGATGTATCGTAACAGTAACAAACAATGATTAAGCAAATGACTAAGGTTGCTTCTTGCTGTATCTATGGCATTACGTGTCAAGTAATCAATGCTGTTCCCACTAAATACCATGTGATATAGAAAGAAAATGCAAATGATTATAACGAAGTCGGGGAAAAGTGATTCAAATATTTCTGGCCATGAGTTGTACGAATAGTATAGGGACCATTATCAAAAAGTGTCAGTGTACCAAATTAATTCTTTTTAACGTTTAAAATCATCCTGGAAGCTGTATATGTTAAAGTTTTTGATGTAAATATGTTTCTATAACAATTATTATGTTTGTAAATACATGCCTGAATTTATGTCATTATAATAAAACATATTTCATAACAATTTGACCATTTCACAGAAATTACTGATGTTTTTTACAGCCTTCACTCATTCTCTTCACATAACCTTCGCGTCTCAATCAGTCTCAATCCAGGCATAGATATAGGCCATATAAAGAGCGCTTTCATTCAGGTAGAGTGTTTCACTGTAACCCTAATATATATTTTGACTGTAATGAAATTTACAAATGTTATTAATCAAATGACCATCGTCACTGTCTATACTTCACTCTGTAATCGTAACGCTGTATGTCATGATGAAAGTAGCTAAAAGTAAATACTGTATTATGTAATTTTTATAAAGACATGCAAATTATTAAAATTTAGGACGTTGTGTTGGTCGCTAGGTGGCATAAGGTGGTACATGTTTATTTTCACTGCTCCTTCAAATTATACATTTGAAAACCTAAATTTCTGCATTTCTGTGTTTGACATTGATGCAGCTTCAAGACCAACACTCTACTTTATTTGGATACGCAGGCACTCTTGTAAATTATACCAGTTACGCCGTCGAAATTGTACGTTTATAAAAGTAAACAAACGTGAATGCATTGGCATCCCTACTTTGCAAACAAATGGCCAAATAATCACAAATGATCGCGACAAGGCAAATACCCTTAACAACCATTTCAGCTCCGTGTTCACCCAAGAAATCTACCCCATCCCCAAACTATCTCCATCCGTCTACTCCGATATCCCCTTCCTCGAAATTGGGATAGACGGAGTAGTCAAGCAACTGAAAAATATAAATCAAAATAAAGCTACAGGCCCAGATGAATTACCTGCTAGGGTCCTCAAAGAGGCTGCAGCAGAAATAGCCCCAATTATCACACACATTTTTCAGCAGTCATACAACACTTCCAAACTTCCAGATGACTGGCTCCAGGCACTAGTAACACCAATACACAAAAAGAGCCTCAAATCAGACCCTGCCAATTACAGACCCATTTCATTAACATGCATCCTCTGCAAAGTGATGGAGCACATTATCCTTAGCAACATGTGGAAACACTTACACAAACACAACATCCTCCTCCACTTTCAACATGGTTTCCAGTCAGGGCTGTCTTGTGAGTCCCAACTCATCGAGACAGTCCATGACTGGATAACAGCTATGGATAACAAGTCACAGATAGATGCCATCCTGCTTGATTTCGCCAAAGCCTTTGACAAAGTCCCTCATAAACGCCTCCTATCAAAATTAGCCTTCTATGGAATAACTGGAAACACAAAAAACTGGATAAAATCATTTCTTTCACACCGAAAACAGAGAGTTTCAGTCAACGGCGCCCTGTCGGATAATACATGTGTTACATCTGGAGTACCACAGGGCTCAGTCCTAGGACCAGTTCTTTTTCTGCTATACATAAATGACATAAACAACAACATTCAATCTCCAATACGGCTCTTTGCTGATGACAGCATCATCTATCGCATAATCAAATCTGAAACAGATAACAACACCCTCCAATCTGACCTGATCCAACTACAAACATGGTCCAACAAATGGCAAATGGAGTTTAACATCCCCAAATGTGTGCACCTCCCAATAACAAACAAAACCAAACCCAGACTACATTCGTATTCCCTTTGTGGTGTGCCACTCTCCACAGTCTCCAGCCACCCATATCTTGGAATAAAATTAGATACTAAACTAACCTGGGCAAATCACATCACTGACATAGCTTCCAAATCATCAACAGTTTTAGGTATGATCAAACGAACCCTCGGACCATGCAAACCTGATGTAAAAGAAACGGCCTATAACATGCTAGTCCGACCAAAACTTGAATATGCCTCTCCTGTATGGAATCCACACACCACTACCCAAATTAAACATCTTGAAAACGTACAGCACTGTGCAGCCAGATTTGTCAAAAACAACCATCGACGCCAAACAGCCACAACATACCTAATAGCCACCCTTGGATGGCCCACTCTTGAGCGACGCAGGATTATCAAACAAGCAATGACATTTTACAAAATTATAAATAACATAATCAACATCACACCACCACCGGGCCTACTAAAACCATCAAAAAACCGTGGCCATTACATCGCCACCAGGTGCCACATCAACACTGCAGTGTTCTCCTTTTACCCCCGTGCAATTCGCATCTGGAATATGATCCCACCACACATTACTGCAATAGAAAATCCCATAGCTTTTCAAGCAGCAATAATGAACCTCCCCTTCCCAACACCCAATCACATAAATTGCCTGTAAAACAAACAAACAAGTTATAACAAACAAACAAACAAACATACATACATACATACAACCAAACGCATGCGCACAAGAAGCACTACAAACTCCTGCGTTAGCCCAAGTTTGGGCTGTTTGGAGTAAACAACCTGAGACCTGAGACCCGAAACATTGTGGGCGATAATACAGCCCGATTTAATTTTTCGCGCCAGTACAGTCACCATACAAAGACGGTAAACCTTATAAACTGTTGACTAACAGGCCTTTTAAAGACGTTTTCTTCATACCCAGAATCTCCCTGGGGGTGAAGACCTCTGAACATTTCATTTGCACGGGCACTAAACGTCTTATTACATCGCACAGGCTAGCTGAGCGCGAACAATTAAACGGTCTGTATTTAGCCTTTAAAACAGATTATTGTATCAACTTGATTATGTCTATGTGATATTTTTCAACGCTTTATTTTATATACATAGCATTTTTATTTAACAACTGGTTATATATAATATTGTTTTATATTTGAGAAGTAGGCTGATTTAAGGTCAACACAATTTTATAATCAGTGTGACCTCTCATCTATTTATTTATAATTTTGTTAAGTTTTAGTGCTGTTGACCCATACAGCGCATTGGGACATTTACACGATTTTATAACATCTGATTGTTCTCAAGGTCTTACTATTAATTTTTATGATACACTAATTTTACTACTTGAGCAGATTTTGTCAAATGTCACCACTGTTCTTATTCAGTGTTTTACTGTTATGCTGTTCTGCAGCTTCTAGAAGCCATGATTTTACCTTGTGTAGCAAACTGGCGCACTGGTCAGATGTCATTTCAACGTCCTCAAAATATATAAGCACACAAGAATCCTTGACATATCTACATAGTCTGCCATGCCTTAATCTCTGTTCAACCGAAAATTACTGCCAATCCCCCGTTCCACGCCAACATTTAAATTGGCATTGATCCTACTGCTAGCTGGTGATGTTAGTTTAAATCCTGGACCTGTGGCCAGGACAACATTCGCCTGGCCACCACTAATATTCGTTCCATTCGTGAAAAAACTGCCTCTCTCACTGATCTGATAATTTCGAAAACAATCGATATCCTTGGTGTCACTGAGACCTGGCTCAGACCCCATGACACAGCCTCATGTATTGCCGACATTTCCCCTCCCGGTTACGTCTTCCACCATAAACCACTACCAGTTTAAAGTAAACCTTCAGCCCAGCCCTAACTATACCACCTTTGAGTCAATGTGTCTGAACATATCAAATTCCTGTTTCTCTGGTAATTTCATTTGCATTTATCGCTCTCCAGGTCATCCAGCTAATTTCTTTGAACAGTTCCAGGATCTTTTGGAAAATGTCGTAACCATACACTCAGATTTTTATATTGTTGGCGACTTCAATCTTCATTTGGACACACCATCTGCAACAACTACTACATTTAATGACATTCTAGCATCATTTGACACAACACAACATGTAAATTTCCCAACACACATACATGGCCATTGGCTCGACATCATAATAACTCGCTCCTCTTGCAAAAACATCCAGACACCCACAGTTGTAGATGGCTTGTCTGACCATAATACAGTAATTGCTAATCTTAAAGTTCGCACAGCCCATGCCGTGTCCAAACATAATGTGTTTTACAGAGCCTTTCACAATATCAACATTGCAGCATTTATGGCTGATATCACCACGTCCAACCTCGTCACACATCCCAGAGAACATTTATCAGAATTGTACAAACAGTACCATCAAATACTTAAAACATTGCTTGACAAACATGCACCCATTAAAACTAAATCTGTGTCGCAAAAACCGCCAGCTCCCTGGATGACCCCGGGAATAATCAAATATAAATAGCGCCGTCGTTATTTGGAACGTGTGTGGCGTAAATCGCGTTCATCCTTAGACAGATCACGCTATACACGGCAATGTCATCTATGCAACCGAGAAATGTCAAAAGCAAAGTAGCATTATTATGAGAACATGGTATCAATAAACTCTGCTACGCCAAAACAGCTATGGGAATGCATCAATAAAATCTTACACAGGCGGCCTGCTCCTTCTCTACCAACTCAAGCATCAATCAAGTCATTGTGTAACTCTTTTTCAAGTCATTTTAAAGAGACAATTAGCGTTATACAATCAACTTTCACAGGTCATACTCCATATACTAGTAATATGTGTCATCCACCGTCATTGTATCACCTGTGTAAAGCACCAGTGTTGTCTTGTGCTGTCTGTCTGTCTGTCTGTCTGTCTGTCTGTCTGTCTGTCTTCTCTCTGTGTGTGTGTGTGTGTGTTGTGTGTTGATCATGTGTATACATATATATATATATATATATATATATATATACACACACACACACACACACACACACACACACACACACACACACACACACACACACACACACACACACACACACACAACAGAGTTTGCTTGGGATACCGTATGACCCTCCCTTGTGCAAAATCGTTAGCATACTTTTCATTTAAAGTTCAATTTGTTATAATAATACATGGTGTGGTGTGGAAATGGGTGCGTTTGTCACACCACGTCTTCTGTTGCCAATATCAGAATATTTATAGTTATCTCCGGATATGTCGTTTGTGGAAGTTGCAAAGATGGCATTCTTTCTGAGGGTTGTTTCATGTGGAAAGGGAGTGTCATGTAGAAGTGGGTTGAGTGACAGATACAAACATCAGCACCACCCTTTCGTCTGTCACATACTGGATTATGCCTCCACCGTATGGGACCCATACATCCAACGTAACATCGACAAGTTCAATGCAGACCAAAAAAGATCTGCTCGGTTCATTGCCAAGTTGCCAACCAATACCAGAAACATCCAACTTGTCCTAATTATAAACTGACTCCACTGGCCTTGTCTACAGCTAGGCAGGAATGTAGCAAGGCTAAGCATGCTCCACACGATTCTCAGACGCCAAGCAGTAGTCGACTGCTTCAAGCTTCTTCCATCTGGAGTCAGACCATATTTGCATTTTCCATAGCCGACCATATTCCTTCATTTCCTACTAATCTTGGGGAGCTCTGTTATTGACAATTTCAAGGCATATTTACCCTCCATAGACAGACGTTCTGTGAACAATTCGTGAACTTCTCATTCCTGAGGTTCCCACAAACCTCTTTCGAACATTACACCCCTCCATATCTGCTTGAACCACCCATGGATTGCCCCTGATTACATCACCAAACAAAATGACAACTGTATTAATACGCAGAAATGTACCGACTGACAGGTGTCAGATAATTTGACAGTTCTGATGCCACGCTGCACAAAAACATCATTTCTACTTACTCCACGCTACATATGTGCTCACAGAAATTCAGACAACCTGCATAATGCTGATTTTATAGGGTACTCTTTGTTCGGGTAATGGCGGACGAGCACCTTATTGTGGTCTTACATCAAATAGATTGGCCGAAAACGTCAAAAGTTCACAAAAGTTTGTAATACATCAAGAATGACATATAGCTAGATTAACTGTCTAGGGAAATTGACACCATCTCAATAATAATTATAATATGCGTCATCAAACGTTGCACCCCTCCAAGATAAACAGCACCGGGTGCTGGTTGAAACACGTTTATTCAGAAACTGATAACATATAAGACGTTCGCCTGAAACAAATGGCATTGTACACAACAAACAGTCCACCACAGTCTCTTACCGATCTGACAGTAACATAGAGAGAATATTGAAGATATATAATATTGTTTGACAATTTTTTTACAAAATGTAAATTTCCCCATAAAAATACAAAAATCATATTTTTAAACCGCATTTTGTCGGACACACAAAGTGCTAAATTTCACGAATTTCTGTATAACGTAATGCTCACAAACTTTGCTCAATTGTATGATGCAATTATGAACTGTGCTTCATATATATATACGTCCCCAGGAGGGCTCAACGTCATAGGCCAGTTTCTCGTAAATTTACGCAACATTGAAAGGCCAGACAGCGTCTTTCGATGGTAATTTAAATTAAATTGTATGTAGAGCGCTGAAATGTGGGATATGTATTCAGGAATATACATGTTACAAGACGGAAGCGTATTCGTGATACACAGTAGAACGTATCTCTTGTGTCAAACAAATGATCACCGTACCCCCTTGCAATAAGCTTAGACAGATCACGCTATACACGGCAATGTCATCTATGCAACCGAGAAATGTCAAAAGCAAAGTAGCATTATTATGAGAACATGGTATCAACAAACTCTGCTACGCCAAAACAGCTATGGGAATGCATCAATAAAATCTTACACAGGCGGCCTGCTCCTTCTCTACCAACTCATGCATCAATCAAGTCATTGTGTAACTCTTTTTCGAGTCATTTTAAAGAGAAAATTAGCGTTATACAATCAACTTTCACAGGTCATACTCCGGACACGGTTCATGCAGACTCTCCACAACTAAATTTTCAACTTGCATCGTTTGAACCAGCTACAACTACTGAAGTGAGAAAAATAATCATGTCATCCCCAAGTAAATCCTGTGACCTTGATCCAATCCCCACATTACTACTGAAAGCATGCCTTGACGTATTAATTAAACCAATAACAGACATCATAAATGCATCTTTATGCTACGGCTTTTTCCCTGACGATTTGAAATGTCCCCATGTTAATCCAGTTCTTAAGAAACCTACTCTGCCTAAAGAAGAATTAAACAGTTACAGACATATTTCCAAACTAAGCTTCATCTCAAAAATACTTGAAAAAGTTGTAGCTAATCGTCTCAGATCTCACATCTACAAAAATGGTTTATCCAATGTGTCGCAGTCTGCATATAAACAATTTCATTCTACAGAAACTGCTCTTTTAAAAGTACACAATGACATTAACCTCAACATCAACAATGGAAAAGTTACCGCCCTGACCCTGCTTGACCTATCCGCCGCTTTCGACACCATTGACCACAATATTCTCATTACACGTCTATCAACATGGTACGGCATATCTGGCACAGCCCTGAGCTGGTTTACTTAATATTTTACTGAGAGAGAGCAAGCCATTAAAATAGGTAACTGCTTTTCAGACATGTTGCCCACGTCATGTGGTTTCCCACAGGGTTCTGTTTTGGGGCCTTTGCTTTTCACTTTATACACAACACCTTTAAGCTCTGTTATCCAAGGTCACAACTTGGATCATCACCTTTATGCCGATGACACCCAAATCTACATTTCGTTGACTACACCAGATGCTTGCCGCTCCTTAAACCAGCTCAGGGATTGGGTGATAAAAATCCAGTACTCTGTCGCCATGCTCACTCCAAAGTGAGTATTTATTCGCTGGCACGGTCATGGCTATAAAACACCACAGGGAAGCGACGATTGGTTGAGTAAATTTATTGTTTTGTTTTTACAGGTATACTAGTAATATGTGTCATCCACCGTCATTGTATCACCTGTGTAAAGCACCAGTGTTGTCTTGTGTGTCTGTCTGTCTGTCTGTCTGTCTGTCTGTCTGTCTGTGTGTGTGTGTGTGTGTGTGTGTGTGTGTGTGTGTATGCATGTGTTGTATATATATATATATATATATATCTATATATATATATATGATATATATATATAGATTATATATATATAATATATATATATATATATACACACACACACACACACACACACACACACACACACACACACACACACACACACACACACACACACACACACACACAACAGAGTTTGCTTGGATACCGTATGACCCTCCCTTGTGCAAAATCGTTAGCATACTTTTCATTTAAAGTTCAATTTGTTATAATAATACATGGTGTGGTGTGGAAATGGGTGCGTTTGTCACACCACTTCTTCTGTTGCCAATATCAGAATATTTATAGTTATCTCCGGATATGTCGTTTGTGGAAGTTGCAAAGATGGCATTCTTTCTGAGGCTTGTTTCATGTGGAAAGGGAGTGTCATGTAGAAGTGGGTTGAGTGACAGATACAAACATCAGCACCACCCTTTCGTCTGTCACATACTGGATTATGCCTCCACCGTATGGGACCCATACATCCAACGTAACATCGACAAGTTCAATGCAGACCAAAAAAGATCTGCTCGGTTCATTGCCAAGTTGCCAACCAATACCAGAAACATCCAACTTGTCCTAATTATAAACTGACTCCACTGGCCTTGTCTACAGCTAGGCAGGAATGTAGCAAGGCTAAGCATGCTCCACACGATTCTCAGACGCCAAGCAGTAGTCGACTGCTTCAAGCTTCTTCCATCTGGAGTCAGACCATATTTGCATTTTCCATAGCCGACCATATTCCTTCATTTCCTACTAATCTTGGGGAGCTCTGTTATTGACAATTTCACGGCATATTTACCCTCCATAGACAGAAGTTCTGTGAACAATTCGTGAACTTCTCATTCCTGAGGCTCCCACAAACCTCTTTCGAACATTACACCCCTCCATTTCTGCTTGAACCACCCATGGATTGCCCCTGATTACATCACCAAGCAAAATGACAACTGTATTAATACGCAGAAATGTACCGACTGACAGGTGTCAGATAATTTGACAGTTCTGATGCCACGCTGCACAAAAACATCATTTCTACTTACTCCACACTACATATGTGCTCACAGAAATTCAGACAACCTGCAAAATGCTGATTTTATAGGGTATTCTTTGGTCGGGTAATGGCGGACGAGCACCTTATTTTGGTCTTACATCATCTCCAAGTACCAGACAAAGAAGAGGACGCACACAGCAGCTCCGCCAGATACAGTGCAGAACCAAATACAGACTTCATTCCTTCCTCCTGAGAACCGATAAAGACTGGAATGAACTGACTGACACAGCTGCGGCTGCCTGAACCACTAACACATGCAATGC
>JAODUO010002683.1:2500-15000 GCA_025642075.2 Ridgeia piscesae
ATATATATATATATATATTATATAATATATAATATATATTATATATATTATATAATATATATATATATATATATATATATATATATATATATATATATATATATATATATATATATATATATATATATATATATATATATATATATATACTATATATATATATATACATATATATATATATATATATATATATATATATAAATATATATATATATAAACACATACATATTCATACACGTATATATATATATATATATATATATATCGTCATGATCACTGTGCAGCCATTGTGTCCCGTGGTTAGGCGAAGGCATCATCATGGAGCTTCCACATCTGCCTATATTGCGCTATCCTCTGCCAGATCGTACCACCCTTCCAGTAGTCGTCTAGTTCGTATCTCCAACGTATCGCCGGCCTTCCTCTAGGTATTACCTTTTCGTAGGTTTTCTCGTATTCTGCTGACGTGCCCTGCCCAGGTCCACTTCCGTCTTATGACATGTTCAATCACTGCTGTGACTTTGGTCTTTTCTCTTACCCATATGTTTATTTATTGTCCAGGTATGTGATGTTTAACATACTGCTTTCCATTTTTGTTTGTGCGGCTGCTAGCTTGTTCTTTGCATGGGTGATGAGTGCCCATGTCTCTGCGCCGTATGAGATTGCTCAAAGATTTGTCTCTTCTAGCATGTTCCAATGTTACCCTTGAAGATGTCGTGGTGCTTGGCGAATGTTGTCCATCCGGCCGTGATTCTTCTTTGAATCTCCATGTTTTTGTCTCTATCCCAGACAGATGTAGCTTTCAACAATCACGATCTGAGTGTTGTTGATATATACAGATGTGTCGGTTTGCATCATCACCTTTATCGACTTGTTCATCTTCAGAACCAGATTGTGACTTTCTTCAGCTAATTCCTCAGCTTTCTTCAGCTAATTAGCTCATATGAGTATGTCGTCTGCGAAGCTCTGGTTTCCTAAGTCGATCGCAGGAATATGCTTACGAGTGCTGCCGTGGACAGCTTCGACGATATGATATATCTCTGTCGTACACCTCTGCTGATGGTGAACTTCCGCTTCTGAATCCAGCCTGCTCTCGTAGCTGATTTCCGTCGAGTGTCTTCTCAAGCCTTTTCGTTAGTACTTTAATTAGCACTTTATAGATGTTTGATAGTAGACATATCGGTCTGTAATTCTTTTGGTCTTTCTTATTTCTCTTCTTGAACATTGTCATCATCTTAGTGTTCTTCCACGCTGTGGGTATTCGTCTTTCTGATAAGCATTTAGTATTTAGTTTAGCAAGTGTCTTCGAGATGGTAACTTCTCCTGCTTTCAATGTATCGATGTTTATATGGTCATTGCCTGTCGCTGTGCCATTGTTCATATATCGTGCTGCTTCCACTTCCCATGATGTTATCTCTGGTACCTCTTTTGGGTCAGTGTGGATTAGGGTATTCTCTTCACTGTCGTATAGCTCTGTGTAGAATTCCTCTATTCGTTCTATGATCTTATCTTGATCACGGATTTATCTACCCTGTTTGTCCAGCAGTGTGAAAAGTCCGTTTTGGGCTAGCATCTGCGTTCTTCGGGGTTTCTTCAGGCATTTTGATGCCATGATCGTTTCTCGTATGATCTCATGGTTGTATATCCTGATGTCCTCTCTTGCGTTCTTTTGTATGGTCTAGCATATTTCTGCGTACTATGTTCGTTGTTTATTGTCGCCGTTTCCCGCCATTTCTCGTCGTTTCTTCATCAGGGCTCGTGTTGGTGATGATATCCTCAATGTATGTGGTTTGTTATTTGCCTTAGCTACTCTTGACGCGCTTTGTTGGATCATCTCTGTGATGTTTTCGCTTATGATGTCGATGTAGTATAGTTCTTGTAGTATCTCGAATCGGTCTCTCAATTCTAGTGTGAATTATATCTTCTTTCATCCTATTCGTGTGGCATCTACTTTTGGTGGCCTTCTACTTTATGTTGCTCATAACCAGTCTGTGGTCACTTCCAACGTTGACTTGGTTGATAACTGTTACATATAGCACGATGTCTGGCCTGTTTGTTAGGTTGTAGTCAATGTCGGCCTTCGTTACATCGTTTGGGCTTTACCATGTCCATATCCTGCCTGCATTCTTATGAAACATGGTATTCAAGAGTTTGTAATTTCTTGGTTAGTTTCTCAATCCGAGCCCAAATTTGCCCGTTGCCGTTTCCATAAGGTTTGTTCTTTTCCCTATTTGAGCATTGAAGTCTCCCATCACTATCGTGTAGTGGTTTGGTTTCCCTAAAGTCTCATCGACGTCGTTGTAGAAGTTACTGACTGATGCTTCGACGGAGAATGATGTTGTTGGTGTATATACTTCCACTATCTTGTTTACCCTCAGTGTGTGGTGTTTCCATTTCCTGTTTATGAGAAAGCCTTCTCCTGCTTGGTCATTGTTTGCCTTAGAATAATCTAGTGTGTGGCCGCTTTGTAAGGTAGTGAAGCATTCCTCTGGTGTTTCATTATATATATATATATATATATATATATATATATATATATATATATATATATATATATATATATCAATACACAAACATACACATTACTTACGTACACATATGAACACCTGACCAGAACAACCTAGATACGGACGGTGAGTACTAAGGGTGTGAAATAGAGATAAATAAGTATCTTATAAAAAGTAAAAGCCCGAGCATTCGTGACCGTTTATCTAGAGGGTAGAGCATGCATAATGTGATATAATTTAAATATATATTAATTTATATATATATATATATATATATATATATATATATATATATATATATATATATATATATATACTTGAGAAAAGTAGATCTAATATATATCTGCGAGCACATCCAAACACACGCTCATGTTGTTACTGTTTCAACCTGATTTATAAACAGCAATCGAATAACACGTCACAACAATGCACATACATGTCGCCATTGTGCTAATACTGATGTTTTAATGTATGTATTGCAAATATCAGTAACACTAATTCTCGTTACAGGAGGTATAAGCATGAGCAATCCGTGTCAGAACGCTGCGACGTGCAAATTTCGAGACGGTTCCTACTACTGCACATGCTCGCCTGGTTACATAGGAACACACTGCGAAAGTAAAAATACACACACTCACACATTTACACGCACACACCAACATATATATATATATATATATATATATATATATATATATATATATATATATATAGTATATATTATATATGTATGTGTGTGTGTGTGTGTGAGAGTGTGAGTGTGTGTGTATGTGAGAGAGAGAGACAGAATATGTATATATGTGACAGTATATGTATACATGTGTGTGTGTGTGTGTGTGTGTGTGTGTGTGTGTGTGTGTGTGTGTGTGTGTGTGTGTGTTGTGTGTGTGTGTTTTATGTGTATATATATATATATATATATATATATATATGTGTGTGTGTGAGAGAGAGAGAGAGAGAGAGAGAGAAAGTATGTGTATATGTGACAGTATATGTGTGCGGCCTAGGAAAACCAGTCGGAAGTCGCTAGGCGTATTTACCCGTAAATGCGTCGTGAAGGTGTTAACCATTGTCAGATTTTACTACGATGTTTTTTCTAACATACTTAATTATACGTTCCCAAGGATTTTCCTTAATACATAAGTGTAAGTTGCATTTTTGAGGTATTTTGTAACTGCGAAGATCGTTCTACGCAGCGAAAGTTAACGGATTTGTATTCGGAAGTTGGATTTGAGTAGTTTTAGTAGTTCGATTAGTTTCTAGTTTAGTTTGATGTTGCTATAGTTTATGTCTGTACATATTTCTTAACTATTTAAAGTGTTATTTGAGCGGATTTCGTTGGAAAGACAGACTTTGTGGCGAATTTCATTTCGTGTTTACGATCTTCGAAAATTCAAAGATGGCGGCGCCCATGGACGGACCGAAGCCGAACGATATCGCTCGTTGTCTGAACGCACTGGCGTTGATATTGCCAGCGCCGAAATCATCAGTGACCTTGTGAATGATTACTTCATCATACGACCAATTGGCGACGATGAGAGCAATTCTGACTTGTGTGAATTCGTGGAAGACTTTGCTACCTCTTGCGTGTTGATTTTTAATGTACATTTCTGCTAACTAACACCTATGATGTTTTGACCTATACCCTCTTTTAACTACTGTAACTGTGTCCTTAAATAACCAATATATTCGGATAATTTAGTATTCCAAAGCTTATTGTGTTATGCAGCATAAAGTGTGGTGTTCGTGTGAAGAATGAATCTTGACTTTAAAACTCGTTTTCCTCCTGCAATCAAGTATGACGTGTGTCTTGTTAAATGTTTTTGTAACTTTAAAAGTACCCACCAGAATTGCATAATGTTTACAGAACAGTAAAGGTAACAAACACAGCTATATTTCCCTCACAGAACTTTATAACGTAACTGCAACAGTTACTGAGTTATGCATCATAATGTGTGGTTTTCATGTGAAGAATGAATCTCGACTTTAAAACTCCTTATTCTCTTTAAGTAATTTCTTATAAGGGCCCTCTTTACATTCCTGTAACTTTGCTTCTAGTGGGTATATTTGAATACCGTAAACAGTACAGGATATATAAATAGCGTTTGGCTGAATCGGCATTGGCTGAATAAGCGCTAAGGTTGAAGGTAAACAATAACATAAATTTAATAAAAACAACAGGAATATAAATGACGTATACCCATACGCCTAAATATATATACCCGGTACGTGATTATAGCTGAGCAATTCGTAATAACTAATCTATCTGGAAGAACATCTGTGCGAACGCTGCATGTTGACTGTAGTGCCCGTAGCTTGCAAAGGCAGGGCACTGTGACTGTCACTGTTCCGAAGTCGTGCTATTCACTGCTTAGTTCCATATTCTTTCCCAATCATGCGTCAATGCTGTCTTTGTCTGCTTAATTTGCCGTGTTGGTGGCATATAAAAATCATGTTTGTGCCGAAACTCGCTGTTCCTAAACGTAAACAACTCGACAGGATGAAGGTCAATCTCGCCCCCAAGTCTCGTTCGCATGAAGACTAAAGCGTATTCCACTCAAATCTCCATTTCCATAGTTAGGTTTCGTACAGAGTTTCGATCGGGTTCTATCGAAACGAAAATCGAAATAGTTCCTATTTATTTTATTAATTTCAGAAAAAAAGTAACATGTATGCATAAACCAACTAAGCAATCATTAGGGAGTATTTGATACCTCCGCTGTTTGTGAAATTACTAAACATCGCTAGGAGCAAACGATTTCTACGCGAATGAGTGGAGGGAGCAGCTTTAATGCTTACAGTAGATTCCATTGAAGTGACCCTGGCCTAGGTTAAGACAGAGAAATGCCAGGTTTATTCCATCGCTGCTTAGTTCGATTGCTGTATTTGTATCACAACCTGACGTAAATTAAAAGCATAATCTTTTCTACAAACACTATGCTGCAATTTGCATGCCATATTATTATTATAGAGAGTTCTGGGTACTTTTTCTTGTTCAATATCATTGTGTAAGTTTTCAAACATATGCAATTGACTGTTTATTAAAAAAACATATTTCAAGTTAATTAAATTATTGTTTCATTTTAAATAAATAATGGGTGTGCTTGTAAGGATAACATTGTGTGTCGGGAAGTGGTTTGCAAGTCTCCACGGAATAGGCACTACTAATCTAAAATCCACGTCGCAGCATGTATGGCAGAAGAGATTACGCCGTAAGACAAAGGAAGCATGCATAATAACAAGCGATGTAATTTACACGACCAGAGAACGTTACTCCGATATTAAAACTGTGGCGGCTGGTGTGATACTCTGACTCAGGATATGTGTCGGGAAAAAGCTATTTAGTTTTTCCCGCTGCGTTGAGGTAGCAATGTTGAGAAATTCGGTGTTATCTGAATTTAACTTTAATTTACTGTTTTTCATCCAAAGGGAGACATCTCGGAGACAATCCCTGAGCTGGTTTAGGGAGTGGTCAAAGAAACATAGATTTGTGTGTCATCTGCATAAATGTGAAGATTCAGGTTGTGACTCTGGTAAGAGAGCTTAATGGTGTTGTATATAGAGTGAACAGCAAGGGGCCAAAAATAGAACCCTGGGGGACACCACAAGAGGTGGGCAGCATGTCTGAGAAGCAGTTAGTATTTTAATGGCTTGCCGTCTATCAGTAAGGTATGAAGTAAACCAGCTCAGGGCTATGCCAGATATCCTGTACCACGTTGATAAGCGTGTAATGCGAATGTCGTGGTCAATGGTGTCGAAAGCGGCGGATAGCTCGAGCAGGGTCAGTGCAGTAACTTTGCCATTATCAATGTTAAGGTTTATGTAATTGTATACTTTGAAAAGAGCACTTTATGTTGAGTGAAATTGTTTATACGCAGACTGTGACGCATTGGTTAAACCATTTATGTAGATGTGAGAACTGAGACGATTTGCTGTAACTTTTTCAAGTATTTTTGAAATGAAGCTAAGGTTGGAAATATGCCTATAGCTGTTTAGTTCTTCTTTTGGCAGAGTTGTTTTCTTGGGAACTGGGTTTACATGCGCACATGTGTTAGGTGGATGCACATGTGTTACAAAATAGAGACACTTCAAAATGCGGCATTGTCTTTCCTCTGAATGATGTATTACGTGGCTTGTACCCATACGACGCCAATGAAACACATCAAATTCTGGTTGTGTTATGTACGTTCAGAGTTTTATATTTGCAATTTGGGTTGCAAATATAAAACACTAAAATAACTAACCTTACAGAAAAACGACTTATGTTCTGCCAGCAAGTCGAACGACAGGTCTTTGTACATTCAACGCGTTTATTGAGTATGTATACAGCTCCCAGAGCGCGGCACGATCTGTAATATATAATTAAATATCGTACAAATAACAACACACAACACACACACACACACACACACACACACACACACACACACATACACACACACACATATATATATATATATATATATATATATATATATATATATATATATGTGTGTGTGTGTTGTGTGTGTGTGTGTATTGGGAATTGTACGATATTTAATTATAGTAATATATAGAGCAGCACAGGAATAGACGGTTTATAAGAGGGCACAGGACTTGTACATGCATGAATATGTTGATATATATATATATATATATATATATATATATATATATATACCGGAGTTACAAATTTGCGACTTGAGTTGGTCCTAGTCAGAATAGTTAATTAACTATATTATTATCATTACTATTAAGACATTATCATAACCAACCATACTAGACTAGTGAGTGATGTCCCAGTAAGGATTTTGCACTACAAGAAAATCAGAATTATATAATAAGCTCATTCATTAGACATATATCACATTTACTAGACATTATACAATACTACTCTTAATACTCTACTTAATAATTGTGTACATACATTACCATAATGTATTATCATTATGCATTATCATGATGTGTAGTTGGTATACAAAATCGTGTTGTGCGTCTTTTGAGAAATGTTCTTGACGGTTACCACCATAATGGCACCATATATGTTTTGAATTTGTTTACGTAAATCATGCATTAACATTTGAAATTTATTTCAACAACAACAACTACTACCATATTATACATACAATACAAATTGTTGAAAAAAGTGTAAAAGAAGTACAACACTTATAATTTGTACCCTTATAATTGCTTAATTACATACATAAAGCATCTGAACAGTGCAATAGAATGTGCGACAACACTATATACATGTATAACCATACCACATTTAATAAAGAAATATATTGTGACATTTAGTGAAGAAAAAACCTTTATAACAATAAACAATCTGAATGTTTAATTTAGTTATGTAATTTATGTTTGCAAACTGGGCTAGGAGTCTAACACATAACTATTCAACAGTCTATCTGTATAACGCTTTTTGAAATTATAACATTTTTTACAACTAATCAGTGAATTATCGAGGGAGTTCCAAAGTTTATCTCCAGTAACAGAAATACACATACTTTTTAAATTAGTTCGTACATAGATTTGTTTGAACTTTCATTTATGCCTGGATGAATATCGTCATTCATGTATTCTGAATAAATGCTGTACATTCATTGGTAACAATATGCAATATGCCTTAAACATAATTATAGCAGTTTTTAGCTTTTACAAATTTACAAATATGTACATTGTGAACACGAGTAAATTTGTGTGATCAAGTCTTTTGGCACCACACATTAATCTTAACCCTTTTCTATAATAAAACTAAACAATGAATATTTGTAGCATATGTGTTACACCATACTTCAGCACAATTCATAATATAAGGCATGAAAAGAGAATAGTACAAAATATGTTGGTTAAGCAAGGAACTGGCTTTATACATAATAGCACAACATTTTGACAGTTTATACCTTATTGATAAACTTTCCCAGTTTAATTTGTCATCAATTTCTATACCTAAACAAAATTGTGGAATTTATTCTAATGATTTTCTCTTTATTTATTCTAAAACAAATCTATGTAGTTATTCTGCGATTACCAAAAATCTTGCAATTAGTTTTTGATATATTAAGAGACAATCTATTAACAGAAAACCACCTCTGCAGTTGCTCTAATCCACCATTTATCATCCGAACAAGTTCATTTAAATCTCTATCACAACATAATACATATGTATCATCAGCAAATAAAATATATTTGAACACTTGTGAGACTTTACAAATGTCATTAATATACATGATAAATAAATACTGTCACCACTGAAATCAGTTGGTCTTTTATTGTTACAATTTTGAACAGTTCTAATAATTTCTGGGTCATCAACAGGACTTAGAAACATTGTATGTTGAATGTTTTCTTCTAAGTAATCATAAATAGTTGTATCGTTTTAAGGTAAGGGGGTATGTTTTGCTAAGTTGGGGCCCTTCTTTGAAATTGTCTTGTTGTTTTATATAAAGTATTCTGGATATGTTGATTACTTCATTTAGTATTTTCCAGGTCTCTTTACCATTTGCTTTTTATATTTTCTAACTACGACTAAATATTTTTTAATGTAATTCTTAATATAGATGTTAATTTATTTTTGTATATTTTATATTTTTGTTCTGCTTCTGCAGATCTCATTACAATGAATGCTTTACATAACTTATTTTTCGTTGTACAAACATGTTTTAAACCGTTGGTGAACCAAAGTTTTTAATTTTCAAAGCTTTTTGGGGGAACTTTTTTTCCTGGCAATATTTGTTAAATATATCCATAAATATGTGTAGAAAAGAGTCATATGCTTGATTAACATAATCAGTTTTTAAGACACTTTCCCAGGTTTGTTGACTCAGTTCGTTGGAAAATGATGCCATTGTATCCTCATTCATCTTTCTGATAAATTGAAATTATTTTACATTATACCTGCTTATGTTATACTCACAGAGTGGAAACATTGTAAATGATCACTAATATCATCATTGAACATGATACCACTAGTTAGGTTGAAGCGTAATTCATTTGTGAATATGTTATGTATTAGTGTAGTTGAGCTGTAACTCACACATTCAAGAATATGTTTTACTACATGTATGAAACCTACCATATTTACTCACCCATTTTGATAGATATAGTCACTTGTGACCAAAATGGTGTAAATAATTACACACTAAATGGATATACTACGAGTGTACATGTCGACACGTTGAAGTGGTGTGTGATGTGTGTGTTCGTGTGCGCGCGCGTGTGTGCTTATCTACACGCGTGTTACGTGCGTATATTTAAAAAAAAAGTTGTTTTTAAATATAGGAGACGCACATTTCTACAAATAACGTTCTTTCAAATTTGACACAAATAACCAAAACATATGCTCCTCTAGTATTATGATTGATGATTTTTGAATGTCTCAACAATTTATGATTAAGCTTTTCATTGTATTTTATGAAAGATCAGTGAGCTTATCTGCCTAGTATACCGACCAGGAAAGTAGCTCTAATTAGAGACTTTCGTCAAGGTGATAGTAGATCTAATTTGCTTGTTATATTAATATAAGTTAGATTTCTACTTCTATTGCGGCAATACAGCAATGGACATGGGTGGTAGCCACGGATTTGAACAACGAACATAAATGTATACATGAACAATGTTTGTATCCACGCAGAGGTAAATGCAAGAATTGAGACGTATAGTTTCTTTCTCCCAATAGTTTGCTTCAGTAATGCAGATAGTGGAATCTTAAAGTCTAAATGTTAATGGAATCGTGACACGCTGGGCCAAAGCACCAACTTTGGCACAGTTGCACTTTAGGACCATATAACACTTTTTAGAGGGGCTGCCCCATTTTAAAGGTCAGGTCAAGGTCAAACATCAATAATGATATAATCATATTGTCCAATATCTCGAGATTTTAACGCTATTTTAAAATGTTTTCAAAAGCTTATTTATTTACTGACCGAGATTTGTCCATGCGCTGCACATTGTTTTGAAGGTATCATGCATAATGTTGGAGATTTGCCAGGGACATGGCATTCATCTGATTTGCGTGACGTGTCCTGATCATAGTTAGCTACTTTGAGAAAAGAATCGCCCGACTCAGTAGTCACAACACCTGATTCACTCGTTGCACATTACAATTATAATAATTAGATATGAGAATATTGGCAGCCATTTTAAATTTATTGATGGAAATTGTATAAAGTACAATTATAGTTTTGTAATTGCAAAGCATTTGTTTTGGAAGCTTTGTGAACATTGCTCTCATAAATAATAACGATATTTATATATTTGCTCATTTGTCGGCCATTTTGAATGTATACAAATTAGATAAGCATCTCATAGACAGACATGGATCAGTAAATAAATGAGCTTTTAAGAACTTTTAAGAATAGCATTAACATTTCGATATTTTGGACATTATGATTATATAATTATTAATCTTTGACCTTAACCTAACCTTCATGTTGGCCTTTAAAAGGGGGCAGCTCCCTCGAAAAAGTAGTATATGTTCCTAATGTACATCTGTGCAAAATATGGTGGTTTGGCCAAGCGTGTCACGATCATACCCCTAAGTGATTCCACCATGACGGCATCTTCATAACACCATTGCCTTTGGTGGGTTAACTTAAAAACTGGGAATTATTTTAAGCAATTGATAATATGTATAATAGTATCCTTTTAGTAGCAGGACGCAATGTCTAATGTTCCTTGCAGCTGGATACTGAACATATTGGGCTTTCCCAGGACTTATTTATTGTATCACGTGTTCTTTGATGCAAGACATACATTTCACACCATTTTACTGTATTGTTTTCCCCAAACCATTGCTGATTATTGTTGGGTAAAACGTACAAGTGATATTGTCCAACTTTGTCAGGTATTGTTTCAAAATGATGCCACCGCCATTTCTTTCATATCTTATGAAATACATGCAACTAATTGCGTACATTTTTGGATAACCGACAAAATATTTACGACGACCCCTGAAATTGCCAAAGGATCATATAGGGGTGGTGACCCTCAATTTGAGAATCAATCATACAATACAGTGGTCTAACTTACTACGAATCGTGTCTCCTATGCGTTGATCAATATTGTTATGGCATCAGGGAAATCCATCATAATTATTACTTCTAAACCTCAAAGTCCAAGGATCAATACCACCATTTCCGATCAATCGTATATTGGAGAGACCACAGGCTCAATTGTCATTGGTTTCAAGAACGTCTAAGAAACATGTACAGGAAGAACGTCACAACACACGCATTTGAGTATAATTACATTCCAGTTTGTTATTACCATAATTGTTATGTCTGCTGTTTTACAAACAAATGCACAATATATATCGACAAATGTGTGGCACTTTTACTGATTAGCATATATTAATAATGTTTTGCTAAATACAAATAAAATAGCAAATTAAACCTGTGTAGGACATGATATTCAATTTATAATCAAACATTGTCTCTGCTTCAGAAAGAAATTTTCGTCTCTTAGACTGAAATAATACATGGACGGCTGGTTGTTGTTTCTCTATCTGCAAATTATATTTGTCAATGTCCAGTTCTCATACGCAGTGAGAGGTACGTGTATAGAGATAACACGATTACATGTGCTTCATTATCAGGATAAATACACATGAAGTAAATTGTTAAATATCCTAGTCTATGAATATATTTATATTAGCTGTGTGCCAAGGTTTTACGCCTTATTTTTTGTTGATGTGTGGTAGTTTTCCTCAAATGTTCTTATATTAATATAACTATAATTGTAGGTCGGCTGCTTTATGTCAGTGAAGAGGAACCGTCTATGCCGCAAATGCTGCTCCCCGCTAAACATAAACACAACTACACGGCCACCATTCGCGTGGTAGCTGAGGATGAATTGGGTGCTGCTGTATTTGTCAATGTCCAATTCAAGGTTGTATGATGCTTTTACATGCGCAGCCATCTGATATACATTCTTAAAAATTTGGTTAACAAAACCTGACGATTAATTAATGAATTGTTATTATATTTCGCAACATGATTTAATTTAGAAGATGTTTAA
>JAODUO010002683.1:20000-21272 GCA_025642075.2 Ridgeia piscesae
GAACTGAACTGAACTGAACTGAACTGAACTGAACCGAACTGAACCGAACTGAACCGAATTGAACCGAATTGAACCGAATTGAACCGAATTGAACCGAATTGAACCGAATTGAACCGAATTGAACCGAACCGAACCGAACCGAACCGAACCGAACCGAACCGAACCGAACCGAACCGAACCGAACCGAACCGAACCGAACCGAACCGAACCGAACCGAACCGAACCGAACCGAACCGAACCGAATTGAACCGAATTGAACCGAATTGAACCGAATTGAACCGAATTGAACCGAATTGAACCGAATTGAACCGAACCGAACCGAACCGAACCGAACCGAACCGAACCGAACCGAACCGAACCGAACCGAACCGAACCGAACCGAACCGAACCGAACCGAAGAACCGAACCGAACCGAACCGAACCGAACCGAACCGAACCGAACCGAACCGAACCGAACCGAACCGAACCGAACCGAACCGAACCGAACCGAACCGAACCGAACCGAACCGAACACAACAAATCAATCCGAACCAAAAATAATCAATCGAAACGAACAAGGAACGGAACGGAACGGAACGGAACGGAACGGAACGGAACGGAACGGAACGGAACGGAACGGAACGGAACGGAACGGAACGGAACGGAACGGAACGGAACGGAACGGAACGGAACGGACCGGAACGGAACGGAACGGAACGGAACGGAACGGAACGGAACGGAACCCGGGAACGGAACGGAACGGAACGGAACGGAACGGAACGGAACGGAACGGAACGGAACGGAACGGAACGGAACGGAACGGAACGGAACGGAACGGAACGGAACGGACCGGAACTGACCGGAACTGACCGGAACTGACCGGAACTGACCGGAACGGAACGGACCGAACGGACCGGAACGGACCGGAACGGACCGGAACGGACCGGAACTGACCGGAACTGACCGGAACTGACCGGAACGGACCGGAACGGACCGGAACGGACCGGAACTGGACCGGAACTGACCGGAACTGACCGGAACTGACCGGAACTGACCGGAACTGACCGGAACTGACCGGAACTGACCGGAACTGACCGGAACTGACCGGAACTGACCGGAACTGACCGGAACTGACCGGAACTGACCGGAACTGACCGGAACTGACCGGAACTGAACGGAACTGAACTAAACTGAACTGAACTGAACTGAACTGAACTGAACTGAACTGAACTGAACTGAACTGAACTGAACTGAACTGAACTGAACTGAACTGAACTGGAACTGGAACTGAAC
>JAODUO010002684.1:0-19491 GCA_025642075.2 Ridgeia piscesae
CCGATTACGATGAGCTGCCACAAAACGTTCACAAATCAAAGAAACAACCGAAAAGATGTGCTCAATATAGCAAAGCAAGTCGATTATGTTCGCACCTCCCAACGGACACAAATCAAATTTAATATAAACTATTGTGAAGCAAATTACCACGCCGTCTACCCTTTATCATTACTGTATATTGCATTAATAACTTTATTATTAGGAAATAAATAAGAATTAGCTCACAAATGATTGTCACAGCGTCTTTATTGCATTGCATACATGTTATACCTGTGCGTTTGTAGTTTGATTGGCTTACAGTTGATTATATAATTTTAAGTGTCGATTCTTCTAATAGTTCACCATTTTGCGCGTGATAGATGCTATTTTTCTGCTTGGAACTCGCTATAGGACACACGCGCGCGCGCGTACTTACGTGCGAGCATGCGTATTTGTGTTCGCGCGTGTGTATGCGCGCGTTCCTGTGTGTTTCAAACGAGGAAGATATCATCCATGTTTTCTGTTTCCAATTATAATTGAGATGCCTGAGTCTTGCGAATTACCACTTTCCGAACCAATTACTATTCGGTTGCCTTTTTGTCTTGATTTCTGCTGGCGGTGTCATGAGAGGTCATCACTGAACGAGTGACACAACCACCAGTTTTGCTGGCGGTGTCACTGAGAGGTCAAACTGACACGAGTGACACAACTCACCAGTTTCTCCCGGCGGGTCACCGAGAGGTCACAACTGACACAGTGACACCCCCAGTTTCTGCCGGCGCGCACAAGGTCACAACTGAAAATAGGAACTGCCCCACGCCGGCGGCGTCCCCAAACAACTGACATAGGACACGCCCTCCAGTTCGCGCGGCGTCTCAAGGTCAAAACTGACACTAGTGACATGCCCTCCAGTTATCATCGTGCTTAACATAGGTAAACTGACACTACTGACACAGCGCTCCACTTCTCTGCCGTGCGTGTCACCGAGAGGTCACAACTGACACTAGTGACACTGCCCTCCATTTCGCCTGCGGCGTCACGAAGTCACAACTGACATAGTGACACTGCCCTCCAGTTTCTGCCGGCGGTCACCGAGAGGTCCAACTGCACTAGGACATGCTCCAGTTTCTGCCGGCGGCGTCACCGAGTTTCACAACTGACACTAGTGATGCCTCCTTTCTGCGCGGTACGAGAGGTCACAACTGACACATGACTGCCCTCCAGTTTCTGCCGGCGGCGTCACCAGTAGGTCACAACTGACACTAGTGACACTGCCCTCCATTTTCTGGCGGTCACGAGAGGTCACAACGACACAGTGACACTCCCAGTTTCTGCCGGCGGCGTCACCGAAGGTCACAACTGACACTAGTATGCCCTCCAGTTTCTGCCGGCGGCGTCACCGAGAGTCACAACTGACACTAGTGACACTGCCCTCCAGTTTCTGCCGGCGGCGTCACCGAGAGCACAACTGACACTAGCGACACGCCCTCCAGTTTTGCTGCGGCCCGAGAGTCACAACTGACACTAGGACACTGCCCTCCAGTTTCTGCCGGCGGCGTCACCGAGAGGTCACAACTGACACTAGTGACACTCCCTCCGGCGGGGGCTCCCGAGAGGTCAAACTGACACTAGGACAGCCCTCCAGTTCTGCCGGCGGCGTCACCGAGATCACAACTGACACTAGTGACCTGCCTCAGTTTCTGCCGGCGGTCACCGAGAGGTCACACTGACACTAGTGACACTGCCCTCCAGTTTCTGCCGGCGGCGTCACCGAGAGGTCACAACTGACACTAGTGACACTGCCCTCCAGTTTCTGCCGGCGGAGTCATCTGAGAGGTCACAACCTGACACTAGGACACTGCCCTCCAGTTTCTGCCGGCGGCGTCACCGAGAGGTCACAACTGACACTAGTGACACTGCCCCCGTTCTCCCGGCGGCTCGCCGGAGGTCACTACTGACACTAGTGACACTGCCTCCAGTTTCTGCCGATGGCGTCGCCGAAATGTGGCCAGTACAGATTATCCATTATGACGTGCCATTCTGTTTGTGCAACCTTTTCTAAGTAACTTTCATTAAATCATCACACAAAGTTTTAGAAAATGTTTGCTACCAGTGCACAATGTAACTGTAGTGCTTGGAATCTTTGTAAACATAAAAAACAAATCATGCATGCATTTCTGTGTTTCAAGTCACTGTCATTGGTCTCTCAAAAATCCCCTTACTGACAGGTTTACTTGGTTGAAACTTGAGTGAGTCTAGCAACTGAATATGAACTGATTATCATAAATGAACAGATGTAAAGACCAACTGTGTCAATTCTATTGACTTAACAAAAATTATTCTTGACCGAGGAAACTGAATTATGTTGTCTGTGATACCTGGCAAGAGCTCTCTTGAGTGGATGTTTTGGCAGTGTGTCAATGTAGGTGGAAGTCAGTATGTCAAGTGACAACTTTAGCAAGACATTATTGCTGCCTGCTCGCAGTCGCTTCACAACCTCCCTCAGTGCTGCTATCTGGTGAGGAGTGTCTGCAGCATGACAGAACTTCCACAGCGGATCACTTATGCAGCTCCGAGTTGGATCTGAGAACACAATCAAACTTTTAATCAGCCGTCATCAATTCAAAGGCTTAATTACTGAACACAAAATCCCAAAATTGGGGGTCACAATTTTTAAAATTTAAATTTGTTTTTATTTTATGACAACAAAATTGAGGTGGGTCCGGATTCTTCAGAAGTACTTCTACATTAAATTGTATGGAAGTCTATCCATATTTCACGGTTGCAGAATTTCCATCCTAAAATATAAATTCCACTTATTAAGCTAATTCTGCAAATCATGTAATTGTATGAGAAAAGTAAATAGAAACTATGGGCAAAGGTCGTCATCATTTGCTCCATCTTTGAGTGGGACAAATTCATCATGGCCGTGTGAACATTGGTCAAGTATTCTGGTCACCGGACCAGAATACTTGAACAATGGACAACACATCCCAAGACAACTAAGCCCAGGCCAAGTTATCATGAGACACATAGTCCCATATATTTTTTATTTCGATTTTTTTCAACATTCACCTGCTGTGACATAAGTGCATTTGAGCAGTCTGATTTCCAGGTGTGATTGTGGAAGCTGTTGACAGTAACATTTTTGCTGATTTTATTAAGCTGATGGGTACCTGGCAGTGATTTGGGTTGTTGACACCTCTGTTGTATTACTGCCTGCATTCATTTGTAAATAGTGACGGGTGTCATACATAGCGGCACTTTACGAGAGAACGAAATATTGGAATTTGACTAAACTTGACCAGCATGTCACGGAGATGATGATAACAACAGGCAATAATTTTTAGTATTTTCCTGCGTCTGGTTTTCTTATAATCCTACAAAACGCTAACATGGTGGCCAATGGGAAAGTTAACTGTGTCATGAGCCCATAACCTAAAATTATATTTCTATAAACTTAGGTATTTTCTCCAAAGTGACCAATTTACCGTCTAGCTTTTCGAGGTATATTTTTCTAATTGTGGCAATATATGTCAGGTTATCTTTGTGTTTCTTTGCGGACATTTTGTCAAACAACACTTATATCTGTCGCATGTGTTCAGAAAACGGTAAAAGTTGTTTTGGGTACTGGAACAGGAAGCATCAGGGCGACTTCCGACTCCAGATGACCGCACCGATGTACAGCTGAACGGTACCCGGTGATCTCGGCCTTTCGTGATCTCGGCATAAGTGATCCCGGCCTGCTTTCGGTGACCTCAGCAAGTGATCTCGGCCTATGCGGCAGTGATTTCGGACTGTGGGGCAGTGATCTCGGCCTGTATTCGGTGAACTCGGCCAGTGACCTCGGCCTATGAGGCAGTGATCTTGGCCTGCGGGGCAGTGATCTAGGCATGTGCGGTAGTGATATCGGCCTATATTCATATAATGTTACCCACCATTTTCGTTCAACATACTGTGTTAAGTACCGTAAATACTATGCAGTGTATAACAGTGCATGGTTGATAAGATTTGTTTTCATCAGCGGTCTCTGTTTTATCATGATTTTAATTTTGTATAGCAGCGACGGGCCAGCTGGTTGGGGGCCACATACGACTCTCAATCCATGTGTCTTGGATGTAGGACACAAAATATAATAACGTAATTATATACATGGTGTGTCCATACATACAAGGATAACATTATTCGGAAATTCTCTATACTAAAAACATTCTTCATCTGTTCATTTTATGATTATATTATCTCAGACCAAACTCACCCCGCCCATCATCTGTTCCAACTATTACCGTCAAGGCAAACGCAATAGATGCATCCGTACGAAAACAAATCGCTTTAGAAATAGTTTTTACCCGAGTGCCGTAGCTGCCTTATCAGGAATGAAATACAGAACGTAGCTGTAAAGACCCTGGAAACTTGGCTGTTTTGCCGCTCTGGCGGAATTGTTATTTTTCTGGCGCTGGTTGGTATGGCTGAGCCGTACGCGTGTGGGGTGTGGGTGTACCTATTCTCAGTAGCGGATCGGTGGTGCTGAACAACAATATTCTCTTCTGAAATTTTAGCTTAACTGAATTGTATAAATATATTTTTAAGCAAAATTGGACGCATTCAATTGTAATTGTAAATATAATTTTAAATGATATTTTAGTCCATTATAATGTATGTTTACTAATTTAAATAAAAACATATATATATATATATATATATATATATATATATATATATATATATATATATATATATATTAAACAATTTAAAAGGACATTTTATATATATTTATTTATTAACTAGTTTACACCACAATTATTGTTAAATAGATACTCTATTATTTAAATGTCGTCTTTATTTATTTATTATATTAAAAAACATTTTAAAGAACAAATTATGTACAATGTATATCTTATATCTATATCTTACAGTCATAGTAGTCCAAAAATAGGTGAAAATATTTAGAAATGAGATTACCCTTTTTGATGTTTTTTTTATTTTTTTATTGTTATCTGTCAGCATATCTATTAGGGTGCATTACTGGATCAATATTACTATTGTTATCATCAAACGGCAACTGATCAAGCAATAACTTCTTTTCAACAAGGAATCCTACTGTAACTACATATTGTGACAATACACTACCTAACTCTTGTAGTTGTGGTGTTCTGGCCTTTGTCCAAAACCTTTTATTTTGAGGATAATGCATGCCAATTTGCTCTGTTGTAGGAGATCTATATTACAATATTTAGTCACTGTGTATATCATAAGGCATGTACGCTAATCTGAGGCAAATTTGGCACGTCAGATCTGCTCAGCTCCTCTTTAGTAATGGCGTCGGAAGAAAGGATTTCTTTTGTAGTTACTCGCCAGCATCAAAAGGAGGCATTTATCACCCAAGTGTAGTGCTTTGAGTAAATTAAAGCTTTCTGCGGTCGAGCCCAACGCCTGATCTCATATGTGCTCAATTACGTGATGATTACCTCGTTTAAAGTAACGGCTGTAAAACTGAAACAACGCAGCAACAACAACAAGGGTGTTAACTCAATTGCTGTACGTTGTTTCCATGCGTCGTAACAAATCAAAGAAAAAACATGAAAGAAAGAGTCTGATCTATAACGCAGTGCACGAGTAGACAGCCGATTACGATGAGCTGCCACAAAACGTTCACAAATCAAAGAAACAACACGAAAAGATGTGCTCAATATAGCAAAGCAAGTCGATTATGTTCGCACCTCCCAACGGACACAAATCAAATTTAATATAAACTATTGTGAAGCAAATTACCACGCCGTCTACCCTTTATCATTACTGTATATTGCATTAATAACTTTATTATTAGGAAATAAATAAGAATTAGCTCACAAATGATTGTCACAGCGTCTTTATTGCATTGCATACATGTTATACCTGTGCGTTTGTAGTTTGATTGGCTTACAGTTGATTATATAATTTTAAGTGTCGATTCTTCTAATAGTTCACCATTTTGCGCGTGATAGATGCTATTTTTCTGCTTGGAACTCGCTATAGGACACACGCGCGCGCGCGTACTTACGTGCGAGCATGCGTATTTGTGTTCGCGCGTGTGTATGCGCGCGTTCCTGTGTGTTTCAAACGAGGAAGATATCATCCATGTTTTCTGTTTCCAATTATAATTGAGATGCCTGAGTCCTGGAATAGCGACTGTTTCATTACCATTCTTTCCGAACCAATTACGTATTCGGTTGCCCTTTTGTCTTGATTTCGCTGCGGTGTCACGAGAGGTCACAACTGACACGAGTGCCCCCACACCAGTTTTCTGGCGGTGTCACTGAGAGGTCATAACTGACACGAGTGACACAACTCACCAGTTTCTGCTGGCGGTGTCACGAGAGGTCACAACAGACACGAGTGACACAACTCACCAGTTTCTGCCGGCGGCGTCGCCGATAGGTCACAACTGACACTAGGACACTGCCCTGCAGTTTCTGGGCGGCTCACCAAAGGTCATGTGGTCAATTTCTGCCGGCGGCGTCACCGAGAGTCACAACCCGACACTAGTGACACTGCCCTCCAGTTTCTGCCGGCGGGTCCGCGAGAGGTCACAACTGACACTAGTGACACTGCCCTCAGTTTCTGCCGGCGGCCCGAGGTCACAACGACACTAGTGACACTCCTCCTTTCGCCGGCGGCGTCACGAGAGGTCACAACTGACACTAGTGACACTGCCTCCAGTTCTGCCGGGTCCGAAGGTCACAATGACACTATGACACGCCCTCAGTTGCCCGGCTCACCGAGAACGACACTGGACATCCCTCCAGTTTCTGCCGGCGGCGTCACCACAGTTTACAACTGACACAGTACACGCCTCCAGTTTCTGCCGGCGGCGTCACTGAGGTCACAACTGACACTATGACACTGCCTCCAGTTTCTGACGGCGGCGTCACCGAGAGGTCACAACTGACACTAGTGACACTGCCCTCCTTCTGTCCGGCGGCGTCAGCCGAGAGGTCACACTGACACTAGTGACACTGCCCTCCAGTTTCTACCGGCGGCGGCCGAAAGGGCCAGTACGTTACCCCTTATGACTGCCATTCTGTTTGGCAGCGTTTCCGAAGTAAAATTTCATTACACTCATCCACAAATTTTAGAAATGTTGCCACCACTGCACAATGTAACTGTAGTGCTTGGGGGATCTTTGAAGTCACAAAAACAAATCATGCATCCATTTCTGTGTTTCAAGTCACTGTCATTGGTCTTCAAAAATCCCCTTCGCAGTTTACTTGGTGAAACTTGAGTGAGTCACAACTGAATATGAACTGATTATCAGCGGTCACGAGATTCACAACTGACACAGTGACGCTGCTCCCTTTCTTCGCGTTTACCAAGTCACAACTTGACCGACAGGAACTGCAATTTGTGTCGTGCATACCTGAGCAAGAACTCTCTTAGTGGATGTTTTGGCGGGTCTCCGAGAGGTCAACGACACTATGACAAGCTGCCACTTTGAGCCGAGAGACAATGCACTATGCTGCCTCTCGGCGGCGTCGCCGGAAACTGACCTAGTGACACTAGTCCTCAGTCTACCGGCGGCGCGTGAATGAGGCATACAGAATTACCTTTATGCGGCCCCCGTTGGATTTCTAAGTAACTTTCATTAATCATCCACAAGTTTTAGAAAATGTTTGCTACCAGTGCACAATGTAACTGTAGTGCTTGGAATCGTTGTAAACATAAAAAACAAATCATGCATGCATTTCTGTGTTTAATATGTTTTTTAACCAATGAGGTCGTTTTCAAATATGGTCTACAATAATATGAATGTATCATAATGCAGAGTAAAGACCAACTTAATTCATTACTTAACAAAAATTATTTTGAGAGGAAATGAATTAGTTGGGCTGTGTACTCTGTCCCTTATGAGGGGATTTCAATGGTGACAGGCAGCTAAGACAAATTGCATTGACAACACTTCCAACATTACCAGCCAAAAATCCCCTAAAGGGGCTTTGGGGGGTTTACCAATGCACACGGCCTAGTTTGCCCACCAAAGAGGAGAAATGATGACGACCTTTGCCCTGTTTCTATTTACTTTTCTCATACAATTACATGATTTTTCAGAATTTCTTAATGGGAATTTTAATTTTAGGGGTTCGCAACCCGGAAAAAAAATTAGACTTCCCTCAATTTTTTAAAGTTTTGAAAATGGACCCACCTAATTTTGTTGTCTAAAATAAAAACAAATATTTTCATTTTTAAACCCCTTGTTTTTTGTTAGTAATTAAACCTTTTAATTATGACCCGATTAAAATTTTAGTGTTTAGACCAACTGGAGCTCAAATATCCGCGGGAAGTTTGTTGCTGGAACCCCCAAGATCGATGAGGGAGGTTGTGAAGCGACGCGAGCAGGCAGCAATAATGTTTGCTAAAGTTGTCACTTGACATACTGACTTCCACCTACATTGACACACTGCCAAAACATCCACTCAAGAGAGCTCTTGCCAGGTATCACAGACAACATAATTCAGTTTCCTCGGTCAAGAATAATTTTTGTTAAGTCAATAGAATTGACACAGTTGGTCTTTACATCTGTTCATTTATGATAATCAGTTCATATTCAGTTGCTAGACTCACTCAAGTTTCAACCAAGTAAACCTGTCAGTAAGGGGATTTTTGAGAGACCAATGACAGTGACTTGAAACACAGAAATGCATGCATGATTTGTTTTTTATGTTTACAAGATTCCAAGCACTACAGTTACATTGTGCACTGGTAGCAAACATTTTCTAAAACTTTGTGTGATGATTTAATGAAAGTTACTTAGAAAAGGTTGCACAAACAGAATGGCACGTCATAAAGGATAATCTGTACTGGCCACATTTCGGCGCGCCCCCGGTAGAAACTGGAGGACAGTGTCACTAGTGTCAGTAGTGACCCTCGGCGACGCCGCCGGAAGAAACTGGGGGGCAGTGTCACAGTGTCAGTTGTGACCTCTCGGGACGCCGCCGGGAAATGGAGGGCTGTCACTGTGTCAGTTGACCCTCTCGGAGCGCCGCCGGGAGGACTGGCGCCGGCGACGGAGCGCGGACTGGCGTACCCGTGGCGCCCAAGTGAGGCTGTGCCCTGAGTTGGCCTGGCGCGCAAGAGAGGGAGGTCACAGGAATGTGGCTGGCGCCGCGAGAACGGGGCAGTGTCACTAGTGAGTTGTGACCTCGGGCCCGCGATGACGCTGGAAGGTCATGACTTGGTGGCCCGCATGGCGCGGAAACTGAGGAGTGTCATGTGCCGCGACTCGGTGACTGCGCGTGAACTGGTGAGCGCAATGCGTTGGCACTCCGTGGCATGAGCGCACTGTGAGTGTGCCGCGAATGCCATCGCGAAGGTGTGTGGTGACTCGGTATGCCCTCAGTGACCCAGCGAAAAGCAAGGAACGATGATTGTCAAAAGATGAACCTCATTCTATGCACCAATGAATGACAGAAAATGGCATTACGTTAGTAAGGCGCGCATACAGGGAGTAAGTGTCCGTGACCCGAAACGCGCAGATCCAGAAATGTTGACTGTACGCCGCCGGGAACTGAGGCAGTGCACAAATTGTGTATGACCTCGTACGCCCGGAGAAATGAGGATGTCACTGCAGTTGTGACCTTGGACACCCGAATCAGAAGTACTAGTGCAGTTACTTTGGCCCGCGAATAGCCAGCAAGAGTGTATTACTTGTGCGGCTGAACTTAGACTGCTAAATGGAACTTTGTGCGCGTTGAATCCGTTGCTCAGAATGGCTTGCGTGCTGATAGATTGTGCTCATCGTGTCTTGAATGGCAGCATACAGTGTTACCTTTGTTGTCCCGTACATTACAGACTGTAGTGTATCTCGTTGGCCACCAAAAGTAGTAGCAACGTTTATTACGTCGCAGGGAAATGACTGTTGTACTAATCATTTACCTTAACAAAACAGAAACTGTGAGAACTGCATTACCTTCCTATAGCCAGCAGAAATAGTAATTCAACGAAAATGCATGATTACCAAAAGTTTGAAAGAAAACACATAGATTGTATATTTACAATAATACAAGGCATTAAATTAAATTGGATAATGCGAAATGATGAGTATTTTTTTAAAAGTTATTGCGCAATAACATAAAAAAGAAATCTAATGTACATTTAATATTTAACTATTCGTTGTCAAGTAAATTGTAATTACAATTTATAAATTCTTATGTAAATAAGACATTAAATAGTACTCTTAAATAAGACTACTATAATATTTTTAAGCCAATGAAAATACAATCAGTTAAATAATTATTGTTTTCAATAACTATTAATAAATCATTTTAATATAATCTAAATGTACATAATTAATTTCAATAATTATGTAAATCGGTATATGGAATTACTTCAAAAATTTAATATTAAGATGAGAATTAATCCATAGCGTACGCTATATACATAAAATTAATAATCCCCAACGAAAGGCATTATCTTAAACTTTAAATATAAACACGGATGGAATTTTCAAATTTTGTAGTCTTTATCGTTCTTGGCAGTTGAAGATACAGGATTGTATAGATAACTATTATTTTATCTGAATTTTTAGAAGAAAATCAAAGAATTAGTTAACTCTTATATGGTTATTTTACGTTACTAAACAGAATCATGTAATGAATTGGCTCACGTTGGCACCAAAAATTTAATATAAACTATAGTGATAGACTGTTGCATAATTAAAAATCCTTTTCCGCATACTAAGAAAAATTGATACAATTGATAGATATAATTTAATAACACAATAATACTAAAATATTCCTAATAGAAAGGCATATCTAAAATACAGGTATGCAAGCAGACAAACTCACAACTGTTATTCAATTATTAAGTAGGACTTCGAAAGAATATTCTTGTCAGTCCATGATGTAAATAGAATGACCAGGAACACCCTAAGTCTGCATAACCAAAAAAATAACAATACTCAAAAAGGACCATTTCTAATTTCACTTTGCTATTCAATATAAAAGAACTTACATTGTCAAATTTTTAAAATTTTTTTAAAATAGATAAAGCTTATAGAATAAATTAAATAAGTGATTGAGAAATAACTTATGCAAATTTTGTAAAAAAAATAGATATAAATATTTTATATTTCTTTGTCAATCAAATATTTTTTGATACATTCACCGTATATAAAGAAAAAACTGAAAACTATACTCTACATTAATAATAGATTACGTAGTTAACAATAGTGAAATTAATAAATATTCAACATAATTAACAAAAAGATAATTCGATATAATACATAATGGCATCTTATAAGTTTCAATAGTTACATATATTCTATATTCATATTAGATAATTATTTACTGAAATAATTAATAAAATTAAGTGTTGTGTCCACCACTCGGCTGCATAATACCTGTGAGTCGCTGTGAACACTCTCACCATGCACTGGGAGTTGGAAGGACCGGAGACAATATGTTGCAAAGTTGTACTTATATGATTACCAATCACACGCAACATCCATCAAGGCCTGCCAGATCACGCACATAATCAGTTCCTCGGTCAAGAATAATGTAAGTCAATGTCACAGTTGGTTTCACTGTCATAGAATCATTCTATTCAGTGCAGCCATCATTAACCAGTAAACGCAGTAAGGGGATTTTTAGGACCATGCGTACTTGAAACGAAAGCGCTGATGTTTTTTTGTTCAGATCCAACAACTTACTTTGACGTGCAACATTTTAATTTGTTGAATTTAGAAAGTACTAAAAAGTTGACAAAATGGCACTAAAAGATATCTGAGGCCACATTTGGCCCGGAGAAATAGAAGTTATAGTTATAGGCTTGGGCCCGCCAAGAAACTGAGGCTGTACTGTGTTTGACCCGGGACCCGAAAATGAGCGTGTACTATTCGTGACTCGGAGCACAGCTGAGGTGAAATAGGTCAGGTGACCCGACCCGCCGGAACGGGTCACATGTATGTACCTCGACCCCCGGAAAACGAGGGCATCACTATGTCAGTGTGAAGTTGACCGAAATGAGGGCAGTGTCCTATATTGGCTGTAGCGCGAATGGAGGGCAGTGTCATGTACCTGTAAGCCTGGAGATGTACATCTGTCTTCCCCCAGAAATGAGTTGCCTATGTATTTGCTTGGACGGAAAGAAGTACTTCTGAAGAATCCGGACCCACCTCAATTTTGTTGTCATAAAATAAAAACAATATTGTACATTGTGACACAATTGATGCCTCACCGTTTTCATCACCATGCGCTGTTGGAAGTCATGTTAGTGTTCAGTAATTAAGCCTTTGAATTGATGACGGCTGATTAAAAGTTTGATTGTGTTCTCAGATCCAACTCGGAGCTGCATAAGTGATCCGCTGTGGAAGTTCTGTCATGCTGCAGACACTCCTCACCAGATAGCAGCACTGAGGGAGGTTGTGAAGCGACTGCGAGCAGGCAGCAATAATGTCTTGCTAAAGTTGTCACTTGACATACTGACTTCCACCTACATTGACACACTGCCAAAACATCCACTCAAGAGAGCTCTTGCCAGGTATCACAGACAACATAATTCAGTTTCCTCGGTCAAGAATAATTTTTGTTAAGTCAATAGAATTGACACAGTTGGTCTTTACATCTGTTCATTTATGATAATCAGTTCATATTCAGTTGCTAGACTCACTCAAGTTTCAACCAAGTAAACCTGTCAGTAAGGGGATTTTTGAGAGACCAATGACAGTGACTTGAAACACAGAAATGCATGCATGATTTGTTTTTTATGTTTACAAAGATTCCAAGCACTACAGTTACATTGTGCACTGGTAGCAAACATTTTCTAAAACTTTGTGTGATGATTTAATGAAAGTTACTTAGAAAAGGTTGCACAAACAGAATGGCACGTCATAATGGATAATCTGTACTGGCCACATTTCGGCGACGCCGCCGGTAGAAACTGGAGGACAGTGTCACTAGTGTCAGTAGTGACCTCTCGGCGACGCCGCCGGAAGAAACTGGAGGGCAGTGTCACTAGTGTCAGTTGTGACCTCTCGGCGACGCCGCCGGCAGAAACTGGAGGCAGTGTCACTAGTGTCAGTTGTGACCTCTCGGCGACGCCGCCGGCAGAAACTGGAGGCAGTGTCACTAGTGTCAGTTGTGACCTCTCGGTGACGCCGCCGGCAGAAACTTGAGGGCAGTGTCACTAGTGTCAGTTGTGACCTCTCGGTGACGCCGCCGGCAGAAACTGGAGGGCAGTGTCACTAGTGTCAGTTGTGACCCCGGGACGCCGCGCAGAACTGGAGGGCAGGTCACTAGTGTCAGTTGTGACCTCTCGGTGACGCCGCCGGCAGAAACTGGAGGAGTGCCACAGGGGGTCGTAGTTGTGACCTCTCGGTGACGCCGCCGGCAGAAACTGGAGGGCGTGCACAGTGTTTAGTTGTGACCTCTCGGGACGCCGCCGGCAGAAACTGGAGGCAGTGTCACTAGTGTCAGTTGTGACCTCTCGTGACGCCGCGGCGAAACGAGGGCAGTGTCCTAGTGTCGTTGTGACCTGGACGCCGCGCAGAAACTGGGGGTGTCACTGTGTCAGTTTGACCTCCGTGACCCGCCGCAGAAACTGGGGGGTGTCACTGTGTCAGTTGTGACCTCTCGTGACCCGCCGCAGAAACAGAAGGGCACGAATAGTATTGGTTCGGAAAGAGGAAGAAACAGGCATTCCACTAGTTCAATTTACTTGGACGAAAACTGGAGATTCTTCTCGTTTGAACCCGGACGCGCGCAAACAGGCGACACTAGCATGTGACTAGTACGCCGCCGCGTGGAGCAGTTCCAGCAGAATGCTCTTCCGCGCAAAATGGGACAGAGTCCATTAAATTTAAATCACGTAGCCCAACAAAACGACAGTTCATATGCAGTGCATAGACGTGCGCAAATTTGGAGCAATTCTTATTTATTTCTAGAAAATTATATGCAATATCAGTTTGATAAGGGTGACGGCCGGAATCTTCACAAGTTATATTAGTTGTGCCTTGGGAGGGCGAACGTATTGACTTGCTTTGCTTATGAGCACACTTTTGTGTTGTTTCTTTGATTGTGAACGTTTGTGGCAGCCATCGTAATGGTTCGATGTGAACGCGTATAGATCAGACTCTTTCTTACATGTTTTTTCTTTGATTTGTTACGACGCATGGAAACAACGTACAGCAATTGAGTTAACACCCTTGTTGTTGTTGCTGCGTTGTTTCAGTTTTACAGCCGTTACTTTAAACGAGGTAATCATCACGTAATTGAGCACATATGAGATCAGGCGTTGGGCTCGACCGCAGAAAGCTTTAATTTACTCAAAGCACTACACTTGGGTGATAAATGCCTCCTTTTGATGCTGGCGAGTAACTACAAAAGAAATCCTTTCTTCCGACGCCATTACTAAAGAGGAGCTGAGCAGATCTGACGTGCCAAATTTGCCTCAGATTAGCGTACATGCCTTATGATATACACAGTGACTAAATATTGTAATATAGATCTCCTACAACAGAGCAAATTGGCATGCATTATCCTCAAAATAAAAGGTTTTGGACAAAGGCCAGAACACCACAACTACAAGAGTTAGGTAGTGTATTGTCACAATATGTAGTTACAGTAGGATTCCTTGTTGAAAAGAAGTTATTGCTTGATCAGTTGCCGATTATGATAACAATAGTAATATTGATCCAGTAATGCACCCTAATAGATATGCTGACAGATAACAATAAAAAAATAAAAAAAACATCAAAAAGGGTAATCTCATTTCTAAATATTTTCACCTATTTTTGGACTACTATGACTGTAAGATATAGATATAAGATATACATTGTACATAATTTGTTCTTTAAAATGTTTTTTAATATAATAAATAAATAAAGACGACATTTAAATAATAGAGTATCTATTTAACAATAATTGTGGTGTAAACTAGTTAATAAATAAATATATATAAAATGTCCTTTAAAATTATGTTTAATATATATATATATATATATATATATATATATATATATATATATATACTATATATAATAATTTTAAAGTAAGGTTAAAATGAAACATACCATAAAACTAAAATATTAAAATTATTGTTTACAATTAACAATTAATGAATATTACTATAAAAATATATTTATACAATATCAGTATAAGCAAAATGTATCAAAAGTAAAATAATAGAAATCACACAAAAGATGCTAATATAGAAAAAGTGATATGTGATAAGGAACAAATCAAATTTAATATAAACATTTGAAGAATAGTTACACCCATTATTTATATACTGTATTTGATTTAATTTATTATTTAAAAAAATAAGAATTATGTACAATGATTATCACAGTCTTTAAATTGATTGAAATGATTACCTTTTTGAGTTTTTTTTATTTTTTTATTGTTATCTGTCAGCATATCTATTAGGGTGCATTACTGGATCAATATTACTATTGTTATCATCATCGGCAACTGATCAAGCAATAACTTCTTTTCAACAAGGAATCCTACTGTAACTACATATTGTGACAATACACTACCTAACTCTTGTAGTTGTGGTGTTCTGGCCTTTGTCCAAAACCTTTTATTTTGAGGATAATGCATGCCAATTTGCTCTGTTGTAGGAGATCTATATTACAATATTTAGTCACTGTGTATATCATAAGGCATGTACGCTAATCTGAGGCAAATTTGGCACGTCAGATCTGCTCAGCTCCTCTTTAGTAATGGCGTCGGAAGAAAGGATTTCTTTTGTAGTTACTCGCCAGCATCAAAAGGAGGCATTTATCACCCAAGTGTAGTGCTTTGAGTAAATTAAAGCTTTCTGCGGTCGAGCCCAACGCCTGATCTCATATGTGCTCAATTACGTGATGATTACCTCGTTTAAAGTAACGGCTGTAAAACTGAAACAACGCAGCAACAACAACAAGGGTGTTAACTCAATTGCTGTACGTTGTTTCCATGCGTCGTAACAAATCAAAGAAAAAACATGAAAGAAAGAGTCTGATCTATAACGCAGTGCACGAGTAGACAGCCGATTACGATGAGCTGCCACAAAACGTTCACAAATCAAAGAAACAACACGAAAAGATGTGCTCAATATAGCAAAGCAAGTCGATTATGTTCGCACCTCCCAACGGACACAAATCAAATTTAATATAAACTATTGTGAAGCAAATTACCACGCCGTCTACCCTTTATCATTACTGTATATTGCATTAATAACTTTATTATTAGGAAATAAATAAGAATTAGCTCACAAATGATTGTCACAGCGTCTTTATTGCATTGCATACATGTTATACCTGTGCGTTTGTAGTTTGATTGGCTTACAGTTGATTATATAATTTTAAGTGTCGATTCTTCTAATAGTTCACCATTTTGCGCGTGATAGATGCTATTTTTCTGCTTGGAACTCGCTATAGGACACACGCGCGCGCGCGTACTTACGTGCGAGCATGCGTATTTGTGTTCGCGCGTGTGTATGCGCGCGTTCCTGTGTGTTTCAAACGAGGAAGATATCATCCATGTTTTCTGTTTCCAATTATAATTGAGATGCCTGAGTCCTGGAATAGCGACTGTTTCTCCATTCTTTCGAACCAATTACGTATTCGGTTGCCCTTTGTCTTGATTTCTGCTGGCCTGAGTCACAGATGCACCACCACCGTTTCTGCTGGCGAGTGCTGAGAGTGCACAACTCCGTTGCTGCGTTTGGTCACACGTGACAACTCACCAGTTTCTGCCGGCGGCATCCCGTAGCGCTGACACTGTGACCTGCCCTCGTTTCTGCCGGCGGCATGACAAGTGACACTGCCCTCAGTGCCGGCGTGCCCTGCAGCTGACCTAGTTCTGCCGGCGGCGTCATCAGAGTCAAAGCTATGACTGTTCGCCGCGGAGTCAGCAACGACCGTGAACGCCCTCATTGCCGGCGGTTCGCGAGGTCGCTGACACTAGTGACACTTGCCCTCCGGTTCTGCCGGCGGCGTCCCGGAAGGTCGCAACTGCACTAGTGACACTGCCTGTCTGCCGGCGGCGTCGGAAGGTCGCACTGACGGACATGAGCCTCCGGCTCTGCCGGCTGCGTCACCGGAGGTCACGACACTGCCCTAGTTTCTGCCGCGCGGCTCGCCAGCGTCGAGCTGACACTAGTGACACTGCCCTCAGTTTCTGCCGGCGGAGTCAGGCTGACGCTGAGTGACCTGCTCCAGCTGCCGGCGCATCGAGCTGACTGATGCGCTGCCCTCCGGTTCTGCGCGGCGTGCCGGAGCCTGACACTAGTGACTGCTGCGGCGCCGAGACTGCTGACACTAGTGACCTGCCCTCCGGTTCTGTCGGCAGGTCACGAATCACTGCGCTGACACTGCCCTCGTTCTGCGGCGGCTCGCAGGAGGTCACAACTGACGCTAGTGACCTGCCTCCAGTTTCTGCCGGCGGCGTCCCGAGACTCGCACACTAGTGACACGCCTCCGTTCTGCCGGCGGCGCCCGGGTCAACTAGTGACACGCCCTCCATTTCTGCCGGCGGCAAAGTCACAACTGACCCTAGTGACACTGCCCTCCAGTTCTCCGGCGGCGTCTCCGAAAGGTCACAACTGACACTATGACACGCCCTCTCATTTCTCCGTGCCGGTCGGTCAACGTGAACTAGGAACTGCTCAGTTTTGGCGTGCAGTCACTACTGACACTAGTGACACTGTCCCCCGTTTCTCCGGCGGCGGCCGAATGTGGCCGTACAGATTATCCTTTATGACGTGCCATTCTGTTTGTGCAACCTTTTCTAAGTAACTTTCATTAAATCATCACACAAAGTTTTAGAAAATGTTTGCTACCAGTGCACAATGTAACTGTAGTGCTTGGAATCGTTGTAAACATAAAAAACAAATCATGCATGCATTTCTGTGTTTCAAGTCACTGTCATTGGTCTCTCAAAAATCCCCTTACTGACAGGTTTACTTGGTTGAAACTTGAGTGAGTCTAGCAACTGAATATGAACTGATTATCATAAATGAACAGATGTAAAGACCAACTGTGTCAATTCTATTGACTTAACAAAAATTATTCTTGACCGAGGAAACTGAATTATGTTGTCTGTGATACCTGGCAAGAGCTCTCTTGAGTGGATGTTTTGGCAGTGTGTCAATGTAGGTGGAAGTCAGTATGTCAAGTGACAACTTTAGCAATACATTATTGCTGCCTGCTCGCAGTCGCTTCACAACCTCCCTCAGTGCTGCTATCTGGTGAGGAGTGTCTGCAGCATGACAGAACTTCCACAGCGGATCACTTATGCAGCTCCGAGTTGGATCTGAGAACACAATCAAACTTTTAATCAGCCGTCATCAATTCAAAGGCTTAATTACTGAACACTAATCAATTGTGTCACAATGTACAATATTGTTTTTATTTTATGACAACAAAATTGAGGTGGGTCCGGATTCTTCAGAAGTACTTCTACATTAAATTGTATGGAAGTCTATCCATATTTCACGATTGCAGAATTTCCATCCTAAAATATAAATTCCACTTATTAAGCTAATTCTGCAAATCATGTAATTGTATGAGAAAAGTAAATAGAAACTATGGGCAAAGGTCGTCATCATTTGCTCCATCTTTGAGTGGGACAAATTCATCATGGCCGTGTGAACATTGGTCAAGTATTCTGGTCACCGGACCAGAATACTTGAACAATGGACAACACATCCCAAGACAACTAAGCCCAGGCCAAGTTATCATGAGACACATAGTCCCATATATTTTTTTATTTCGATTTTTTTCAACATTCACCTGCTGTGACATAAGTGCATTTGAGCAGTCTGATTTCCAGGTGTGATTGTGGAAGCTGTTGACAGTGAAATGGTGAATTTTTAGCTGATTTTATTAAGCGGATGGGTACCTGGCAGTAGATTTTTGGAATTTGACTAAACTTGACCACTCCGGATTGATAAACAGGCTAATTTTTGATTTTCCTGACGTCTGGTTTCTTATAATCCTACCGTCAGGCAATAATTAACTGTGCATGAGCCCATACTAAAATTATATTTCTATAAACTTGACTCCAATGCATTTACGTCACTTAGGTATATTTTTTATTGTGGCAAAACAGGTTATCTTTGTGTTTCTTTGCGGACATTTTGTCAAACAACACTTATATCTGTCGCATGTGTTCAGAAAACGGTAAAAGTTGTTTTGGGTACTGAACAGGAAGCATCAGGGCGACTTCCGACTCCAGATGACCGCACCGATGTACAGCTGAACGGTACCCGGTGATCTCGGCCTTTCGTGATCTCGGCATAAGTGATCCCGGCCTGCTTTCGGTGACCTCAGCAAGTGATCTCGGCCTATGCGGCAGTGATTTCGGACTGTGGGGCAGTGATCTCGGCCTGTATTCGGTGAACTCGGCCAGTGACCTCGGCCTATGAGGCAGTGATCTTGGCCTGCGGGGCAGTGATCTAGGCATGTGCGGTAGTGATATCGGCCTATATTCATATAATGTTACCCACCATTTTCGTTCAACATACTGTGTTAAGTACCGTAAATACTATGCA
>JAODUO010002685.1:0-21656 GCA_025642075.2 Ridgeia piscesae
TACTTAAAAAAAACCAAAAACCCTTTTTTAGGGCCTTAAAAACAAAACATTCAACTTAATTTAAATAAATTCAAAGAACAACAACTGCAAAAACACATAATAAAACATGTCACAGAAACTCTAAAATAAATAATATTCTTCAGTTTCGCATACCAGTAAACAACACCAACACAAAATGTAAATTTTCTAATGTAGTCATATGTTGGGCCAAGGGTCACCATGGTTATGTACCTGTTACCATTGAGATGCACGTGTAAAAGAGCAACTGACACATATAATAGCAACTGCCCCCAACAGTGACAGCGACAAACACACAGGAGCAGTCAGAAGCGACTGGCTGACACATCAAGACAGGCATATGTTTATTATGCACATTTCTGATATCAGAGTAAACTACTTGACTGACTGACCTGGTTGAACTTACCACAGACAGGTCCTTGTGTCGATTAACCACCTCATTGTTACCTATAGTGTCTTACGCCATAAATAGCTATATAAATAACAACTAGACACATTCTAAGAGACGTGAGATATATATATATATATATATATATATATTATATATATATATTTATACGAAACCGACCATTTTGGACCAATCTTCCGACTATTTTGGACCATATTGACATTTTGGACCCGGTGCGGCGGGTCCAAAAAAGTCAAAACCTTTCATAATTAGGAAACACATGTTTGGTGGGTTTTAATGATATGTATTCGTGGCATACTTCTTCGTAATGTTGAAAATAAGTCGTTTGACTAAAAACGTTGTTTATTTTGACAGTATTGCAGGGTTAAATATTTTCGTTTTTTTGCATCCCAACCATTTTGGACCCGGTCTAAAACACCTCCAATTGCTTTGTTTTGGCATATATGTTGATCCCAACTTTTGCATGAAGTATCTTGTAGTAACTGTCTATGTAGTGTTCAAGTTTAATAGTATTCCATGAAGAAATAAAAAAAATTAGCAATATGATATAAAATTTATTTTCTCCATCGGCATCGATTGTACGTGACCTTGACCCTGGGCGGAGGTTCTCGCCACACGAGCGTTATCATGGTGGAATTTGTTTGTGTTTCCGAAGAGCGGCGATTTCTTGATAAATATTTCAGCATTAGGGTCAGGTATAACCCTCTAAAATATGATTATTTATTTAAAATAAGAAAGCTTGGTTTTTAGTTGTTGTTGTTTGTACAGCGAGCTAGGCAGAGCGCGTGAATGAGCTAATCAGAGTCGTGCTTATATCGAGGCTTCGCTTTGGATTACTTCCTTCGCTGGCAACTCGCTGTAAACAGAACATTTATTTTGCTCTGTTCGTTTTTTACTTTAAGTATAAGATACAGTGATGATTTAGTTAATTATCATACATGGGATTGTCAAGCATATTCAGGTATGTATAGGAATTCCTTATATACTAAAAAAATATGTTGAATAAATGGTGTAAACAGACAGACGATGTCGATGTAACGTGAAGTTGTAGTATTTTGTCTGTACTGGGATCGAGTTGATATTGACTTGTTATTGCTTGCTGTTGTATTGCTGCAAATGACACTGCCAGTCCCTTACGTAGTAATTTTTAACGTAAAATATTATCTTGATGGGTTTCTACTTTAATGTCATTTAAAATAGAGCCCATATTAAATCACATTGGCATTCTCTAATAATGTAGCCCAAACCTGGACTATATAAAATTAAAATGTTGTACTTATCTTGTGCTTTTCAAAATGTTTTCTAAATAGCTAGAAACCCATATAATATAATATATATCTCACACTTTATAACCATGTTTATTTAAATAGATTTCAGGTACAGATGTCATCAAAAGAGAGGAGTGGTCGCCCCCAAAAAATATTTCATGGCAATCGATACACAGGATCATTGACCACCTGAACTGCAGTCGTAAACAACACTGCCATGGAGCTCTTCAGCTCAGAAGTCCGGTGTTCTACAGCCTGAACCAGCCGTTGGTGATGAGCCACTGAGTGGATATCGGTTATTTGACATTCGACCACTGGTGAAGTTTGTCGAACAGTTTCCGTGTTCCACATGTCAGTATAGTGGGTATGATGTAACAGAGTTTGGCACACGCCTTGCAACTACAGTACTTTTTTTACATGCAGGGCATGCATGTGGTGCTATCATGAAGTTGAAAAACAATTATGGTGAAAACATTAACTTGCATCTCAAGCAGGCTGCAATGAAAGCAGGTTTCTGTGGCATTGACTACAAAGGATTGATGTCAGCTGAAAAGCAAGTAACAGAAGCAGCCAAGACAGGTAGAAAGAGGAGGCAGGTTGTGCAGGCTGGTATAAGCACTAGCTGATGGTAGCTGTGAAACTGGAGCTTTCTAAGTGAAATAGCCTTGTCAGTAGATATGTAGTAAAAGAAGTACCAAGGATTTAAACACTGTTTTCTACCTTTATTAGCCATGCATGTCAACATATGACAAGATATCTAGAAAGGTTGTTGACTGATGTTGATGAAAATTGGCATAGTGTTGAAGTTACATAATATATTTTTTTAGATATTTGTCTGATCTTTTGTTGAAGTTACATAATATATTTTTTTAGATATTTGTCTGATCTTGTTTCTTTTAGTTCAGATTAAAATATAATGTATTGACATCATACTATCAAAATATCAACTTATTACATTCAGTAATAACAACGAAATTGTGTTTTTAAATAAAAATAGTTATTATATTTATCTTTGGTGGCCATTTTTTTGGTCATGTGACTTGTCATAATTGGGTTGTTCTATGTTTTGCTTCCGATATATCATTATGCTTCTTTGTCACAAATTTGACATCTTTATGACTTATAACAAGAACAATACAGTTATACCTGACCTTAGGTCGTTTGAGTCGGCATTGTGCCATGTAGTATATGTATGTACACATACTCACATAAAGTAGGACTTAATTCAAGGAGATAATTGTATAACCATTATCAAATTGTGTAAATGATATCTTAATCTGCATCGGAACAGCTTGACAGCTGAAGAAGAATTATGTTTTATTCGACTGGTATTTCAAACAATACACACATATCATGCATTCTTGTCAAACAACTCGGGAACAAAAAAAAATCACAGCAAAGATGGTAGTAGAGTATATAATTTATAATACAGCGTAGGGTCTGGAGAGTCCTAAAACCGTGCTAGTTACTATCCAGGAGCCACCTTTTTTAGAAACTTAATTTACAAAATCATCATCATCTGAAAAAAATTCTTCCAGAAACAAACAAAAAAACACTGTGAAGATGCCTTTGCATAGCACATGTTTTTGTTGTTTGCAGTGTTGCAAATAGTCATACTGTGTAAAGTTGATAGGTGGTTGTTGATTCTAAATGTTGCATACATGTTACTTGATAATTTGGTAAGATATAGAGTTTCACATACCGGGGTACTTGGCAAATCTATGTGAGCTATGTTTGTCTTTGACTACCCCTAGGTATTTCAGGAAGGTAATTTAATAATTGTTGCAAATTATGTCGAAGACATTTTTTGGAAAATAATGTTTATTTTGATAGGTGCATATTTTATTTTTAGCTTTGTTATCATGACTATGTACCTCATAGTTGTTATTCTATTTGATTCAAAGCCCCATGCCATGATGCAATAATTAACAATTAATTAATATATTTATTTATATCTAGAGGCAATGTTTTAATTTGTTTAACATTCTGATTTTATAACATGTTTTCAGTGTGCCTTTTCCAGTTAATTGTTTTTCTATAAATAAACCCCAGAATCGTTATTCTTCAACTTGTTCAATATTTACATTTTCTATCTTCAGAGTGTGTATATTTTTCTTTGCCGATGGAAATTTCATGTGTTTAGATTTTGCCACATTTAGTGATACTTTGTTGATTTTGAGCATTCATTTTTCTTAAAAGGTCTTCGTTTATTAAATAATCTAAATTTTTTTCATGTATAATTGGTATATTATAACTGAACATGTTTAGTGTACTTGATATGGTTGTATCGTCAGCATAAATGAGAAAGCTAAGCATTTTACTGGCTTGTGCAAAATCATTGACCTGTTGTTATTGATAGTATATTTGATTTGATGTTAATTTCCATGTATTGTTTATGATTTAAGGGTAGCTGCTGAATAAGTTAAGATTTGTTCCATGTAAAATAATATGATCAATGGTATCGAAGGACTTGGAAAGATCTAAATAAACATGAATAGGTTTTTCATCTTTATCCAGTTGGGTTATTATTCTATCTATTAATTTTAGTGCCACATGTGTGTGTTGAATGTTTCAGTCAGAAACCATGATCAAACAAAAGCCTAGAATCATTAAATAAGATGATAATTGATCAAATATTTGTTCAAGTATTTTTGAAATAGCTGGTAGAAGTGGCATGGGCCTATAATCTTAGATCCAGGATGGAGTGATTACCAAAAAAAGTAATCGACTACGAATATGTTTACTATGAAAATGCACGAGTATGAGTATTCAGATAACAAACGTACTCGAGTATGAGTACAATTACTTTAGAATGTAATCTTGATCATCGTAAAGGCGACCTTAAAGGAATCTCTTTGTTTCATTCTAATGTTGGATTTAAAATTTACGTTTTCTGAATGTAATACAAATATGATGCATTTAAGAATTTCACATGTCCCCTTTTAAAATGTCAATGGCCTAGGTCCATTATAGCTACTTCCCATTACAGCTATATGTTTTCCCATTATAGCAACTCATTACGTTTTGCAGGCAAACTAGTCCCGTTACAGCTACTTATTTGATTACACAATTCAGGAGGGGACAGCAAGAAGGAGCATTAACTATTTTAGATTAATGTAAGATTTTTACATGAAATGTCTTAATGATGGACGCATTTTAAAGTCGTAAGAATTATATATAAATGTAACTATCAGTTAATTGAAATGAAAAATATACCATAAAACATCTGTGCAAAACAATTTTTTTTAATTACTTGTACAGAGTACAGAATAGCATTTATAAAAAAGTAGTGAAAGTCATGTTGGTGGGATGGCAGCATCATGTTTAGCAAACATGAACTGGGAGATGTGGGATGGTGTTTCCCCAATACTTTCGCGACCTTGGAATTCCATCCCTCGACATGGTTGTTTGCTCATTTGTGTAGACATTCCACATGTCCATGGAGATCTTTGAATCATCACCAAGCCGTGTCTCCACAAAGTATTTGTTAAAAGTTATCAGTTGTGGAAGTTTCTCAGTGGGACACACTTTCATCAAAGCCATCCACCTCTCATGGACATCAACTGGATGGTGATGAAATAGTTAATGCTCCCTTATCTTGTTACATTATGAAATCGAGAAATAGAAACGTAGCTATAAAGCGACTAGTTCAACTGTCAAACTTAATTAGTAGCTACAACGGGAATAAAAAGTCGCTGTAATGAGAAGAAGCTATAATGGTAAAACACCTTACAGTTTACATTTGAACATAAAAGACCTGGATTTAGTAGCTAACTGCCCAGACCCAGTTAGTATTCTGGAGCTAGAAACCATGGCCAGTCATTCACAGCATGCTGACAGAGCAAACAGTACAGGTGGGGGGGGCTGTGACATGGCTTCTAAAGCTACTTGTTTTGGCTAAATTAGTTATACTCTTTATGATATCTTCTTCAACGTGTTTAAATGTAAAATTACTGTCTACTATTTTATTTAAACAATAATTTATGTATGTCCACGAGTGCCTTTATATTTAATATAATTTGGTTTGGACATCACACCAGAAGATCTTGCCAACTTTTATTCCCACATGGGACATTTGGAAAAAGTCAACATGGGAACTTACAAGTGCCCCTTGGCATTAATGGCCATAACACAAGTGGGGAAACATCTCATGGACTTAGATGTATGCACAGGCAAGGAAGGAAAGGGAGGTTTGTGTTATGAAAATACATTGATTGAAAATACATTTCTCGACCCAACAACTAGAAATTCCCATAATACATAATTATTTGCAATAAAAAAATTGTACCATTAATATGTATGACAAGAAATATATCAATCAAATTTGAAAATATACATGTAATAATTAAATAATATTATATTGTGGAATTCCAGCAGCATTTCACCTGAATACCCCATGTCTCAATTTTTTAATTTGGAGACTGCATTATATATCACTATTTGGACTTCTCTTATTACTTTTTAATTTTACTAAGAAGCTACTGTTACACTTCATATGATTTAAATATGACAAGAAAGGGATTGTGATTTGTATTGTAATAATTGTACTGATGGTCATACAAAACAAAATAATATTACCACAGTTTGCTTATACTGAACATATTCATAAAAAACCTGAAGTTTTGCTGAAGTACTCTTTCATTGTATCAAACCAGCATTGGTGAAATTTATGGATGAGAACGTGATGCACAGAAGTCTATATGAAAAAGTCAGAAAGAAGGTGATGAATGAACAGCGGAAGACACAAATGAATACCTGCAGAGATCCATGTGGGTACTGGTTTTTGGAAATGCTGCCATACAGAACCATGATATGCTGTTTTCACCAACAATGTTTGAAATCTTTGAGCAACATATCAATATCAGAACCACTTATTTCATCACTGGCATGCAAGCAAAGTGAATATTTTTGTGTGAAAAACAATATTCCTAAGACTATATTTATTTCGTGTGACATACGCCTTCTGCCTCATCATGTTTAAAATCATCATTGTGCAACAAAATGCAAAGTATTCAATGTATAAACAGTAAACACCATGGGCTGTTTGTTAACATTCCTGTGCTGATCAATGTGAACAGTTGTTTTGAATGTCATCTGATATAATTTATACGTCGCGTTTGTTTAAATAATTTTCATGAATTATGGCGCATGGCCGGAAGTCACATTTTTGCATTTGCTATGAAAATGTGTCTCAAAACGCTGTAGGCGTTGTTTAATTTGAGATATATAACTTTTTAACTAGTGACATGGAATCCTGAGGTGGTCAGTGGGCCCTGACTTGTATGTATTATAATGATATTAGATAATACATTTACATTGTATTATGTTATATGGATTGTGTAAATATGTATGTATATATATATATATATATATATATATATATATTTGTGTGTGTGTTTGGCTGAATACAAAGCTCTTTTACAAACCTATACCTGCTTTGTTACCTACAGCAAATGAGTCACGATTCCTTAGAAACAAATTCCTTGTCATACATTTAAATAACTTTGTAACAAGTTTGTAAATGTTCATTTGTATACAACATCATGTTTCTGACTATATTTAATATGATATACATCTGTACAATCATGGTGAGGCAGAAAGCGATATGTGGCAGAAACCAAATTCTTAACTATACATTTGTGACTGTTTTATTGGATTTATAATTACCCAGTCATACAAAGAAAGGTCACTACTACTATTATCAGAACGTTATTAAATTTGAGGGATCAATCAAAGAAATTACTGGAGAAAGGTACATTTTGATTTTCTAGCAGCCACCATTCCTCATTCCCTTTAAGCAACACAGTTCATAACATACAATGTACTCAGCCGCAGGCAAAACAAAATTGTTTGTTTTAAGAATTAAGTCGCTGTCACTGTCAGATGTAGACGTAAAGCCTAGTAAGGGCTTGTTAATGATATGATTTGATCAGTTTTAGATTGTTGACGAAAATAAGCAAGACACATCAATTCAATGGTAGCAAATTCTTCTACAAATATATAGGTAGCTCTGAAAAGAGCTGTTTTGTTTCTGCACCGACTAATACAAAGATTACCGCCGACGGGATGTGGGCGATAAAACAGCTCAGTCCTCGCTTTAATGACAAACAAACCCCATGTATGAAACATTTTTCACTCCTCTGCGTCATAGTTGTGGCCCAGTTGGGCGATGCTTCATAACGGATTTCACTCCGTCAGTATGGAATCGATACATATTGAAACAGACTTGGAACTGAGCGAAATCACGCAATATTTTCGTACTTCTGAAGTCTGTCCGACATTATTGCACTCATCCAGCTGTATTCTCATTGGCTGTTTCGCGCGTCCCAAAATAGTCGGTTTCGTAGATACGGAGTGCCAAAATGGTATGAACTTTGCATGCTCGTTTGACGTCGACTTTTTTGGAACCACCATTTTGGACCACAAAAAGTATATTTGTAATAAAAGTACACATTTTCCTTTTACACACGTGACAAGTTAAAGCTAAGCACTCTTATATGTGTTTTATTAAGTTAGTTAAAAAAAGTATTATTATATTCCGTATTTCGTTTGGGTCCAAAATAGTTGGAATTTTGGTATATGTCCAAAATGGTTGGTTTTGTAAGTATATATATATATATATATATATATATATATATATATACCAGCGTTTTCGGAGCATTCACTTTTGTGTAAATGAGTAAGAACAGTACCCACTCACTCAGAACGGCACCCACCTACTTAAGACGGCACCCACCGAATGAGAACGGGACCCACCGTCTCAGAATGGTACACGCAGACTCTGAACTGAACCCCCCCGCCCGACCCAAAATGGTACCCACTCACTCAGTGCAGAACCCACCTACTCCGAACGGCACCCACCATCTCAGAATGGTACCCGCTGACTTAGAACGGCATCCCCTACCCAAAATGGCACCCACTGACTTAGTGCAGAACCCACCGACTCGTTATGGCACCCACCAACTCTGAACGGCACCCACCGACTCAGGCTTAACTTCTGCTAATTTAAATTACGACACTACTGTATGGCAGCAACCGCCACAGACGTTGGAATGTGCTGCTGTAAGACAGATTAAGACAAACCCACACAACGTGCATTACAGACAATACAAAACAGATGTATTGCTGTACAACAATGCTTTCAGCAGACACTACAATACCATCTTCTAGTAGAATAAATACTGCCCAAGGCTAGCTGAAATATTTCCATGCAAAGGCGCTCTGGAATTAAGCGGATATAATTTCGTTATTTCTAGGGTATACAGCTCTGGATTTCAGATAAATTCGATATTCTAAAATCGTTTTCTGCGTGGTAATTGGCGGGTAAATTGAAAAGAGATTTACGTACAGAGTGGCTCTGGAAATAAGAAAGAAATTGACCAATTATTTCCAGACCTGCTCTGGAAATAACGTTGAGACTTTCGTATATTTCGAGGGCTGCTGGAAATAACCAGGATAGTTGTTCACTGTTTAACGGGCTGATTTTAACTTCTTGCATTTCATTCAGATTTACAACAAATCTAAAAATACACCCCGTGACGTTCATTGAAAACTTCCAACTGCATGCCACCTTACATATATGTTGCTCTGGTCAGGCGGAACACTTGCCCTCATCAGAGGGTGAGGGCAAATAATATTATATTTTATTATGCACCCCACGGACCCGAACAGCGCATATACCCAGGAGCGCGTAGCATATTTTACTGTTATGATTCACATGATTTTGCTTTTACGAACCTCAATGAAAATATACCCTCAATCATGCACCTATTTTCAAGTTCTTCCGTCTCGAAAAAAATATCATTGCATAAAATGCAAAACGGCTCGCTACAGCAGGAGTTGTGTGCCTGTTGCAATTAGAATGTTAAACAAGTGCTATTATTGATGCCAACGGATTTGCTTTTTGTGTGGTACGTTACATATTTAATTTAATTTGTTTTTTGTGACAATCTTTTTTTCTTACATATTTTTAGATTCGATCATGAGCTGTACAATGAATATCCTTTTTAAGGACATTAAAGTGAATTGAATATACCTAGTTATGGGTTATTGCAGGTTTTCATCTCGATCTCGGCTAGTTTTGTACGCGCGACTAACAATGGCGCCATCTTTTATGTCGACTGTCAACGCATTCGCCATCTGGCGATTAAACAGTTGATTATGGCTTCCAATACAACGGCGTGACCAGGTGGTAGGAGACTTGACAACCAGTTTGTATGTGTTGTTCCTGTATTATGTGCCTTTTCCCAAAGTAATCGTTTAGCGAAATGTTGCAAATGCAACCCAAACAGGGCAAGCCGGTCAGTGCACCCTGGTGGACTCGGAAATTGCACAACGACAAAAACGTGATTTGATTCATGAAAGAATCGGATACGATCTTAACCCATTGCCACAGCCGTCAAGATTGCCAATCCACTGATTTACACCACACAATTCAAATGAAACGCTAAAAATTATTATAGTCCACACCCTATAAATGCCACAACTGAACAATACCGAGTGTCCGAATACAGCAGCCGTGAAGCCAGCAACTTGTCGCTGCCATCGACCTTTGGCTCCGCCTGAGACATCGCAGGACATTGTGCGTGCACAAGTAAGTGCCGCGCACAATAGCATGTAAACGGTGGCTATTTTATAGTATAAACTTTATTTAATATTTGATCAAATAAAGAGTATACTTCATTCTATAGTTGTTGAGAATATAAGATGTACATGTATGTCATCTACAAGTCACAATATACCAGTCAAAGATAATTAATATAAGTAACTAAATTTGCATTGATAGAATATATATTTTTTAATACAGCTGAATTGAAACCTACATAAGCAGCCTGTCCATATGAAAAATAAGTTAGTTACGTTTCCAACGCAGGCCTGGTCTTCAGTGTGTCACTCACGTATTGATCCTTCAGCGACGACAGTGGAATGGGCCCACGTGGTGGTTGTTGTTCTGTCGCTGCTCTCAAGATGCTAATCTCCGGCGGTCAACAGAATAACTGCGGCTAGAATATTACCTCAGATATTTGATCTTGTTTCTATTGAAGACTCACTCGTGATTCACGAGATCTAGAGTAGTACGCCGCGTAAGTAGTTCCGCGCAAGCATATCTCGTCTATTTGCCAACGCGCCACGCTTCGATGCCGGCCGGCACCACAGTGAGAATGATGACGCACAGCAAAACAGTCCAACTGAAATATCACTGTAGCCGTTGATGGTCCCGAGTGTACGTTGCAATAGGACGTCGTCATACCATATTTAGTTACCACAAGCAGTTAAATCTCACAAAAGACTGACCCTTATGTTATGTTACGCTTCTGTTACTTATTGTTTATTTTAGCAATTCGAAACACGAACCTCCATTAAAACTGTGATTTTTGCCAATCAATATCTGTGATCTATACGGAGAGGTCGGAATTGTGCAAACACCGATGCATAATTTACAGGTTTAATTAACCTGAATATTGGAAAATCATTAACCTCGCTAGTGCATATTGGCTTTTTCTCTGATGAGTTGTCCGATAAAAAAATTACATCACGGGTCTCCACTGGATTTGTCCTTACATCGGCCTATTAAATTTACATCGCTAATTTGATATACTGCATATCAAACAATGTTGATTGCGTGGACATGATATGTTGTCACACTTGTGCTGACGCCTGTAGCATCGCGAGTAAAGTAACTAGGCAAGAATGACATGTTCTGGTTAACACAACTATTCGCCTGCGTACACGTAAGCTGCCGCTGAACCTTTCGCCGCTCGTCACCTCACTGGATAGTCACAGCATTGCCGTCACGGTTCTCGTCGTCCTGCGGCTCTCCTGCTCCGCACGGTGTGTTTAGCGTGTTCTGTTTGCTTTCCCGAGTATCACTCGACGTTGCTTACTTCAGCACCTGACATCTTGTCTGCATGTCATTTCTCGTTTCGTTCCGCGTTCACCTGCATTTTCGCCAATTTGTTCACCAGTTTACGTCCCATCAACGTTCCCGATGGACTCACACCTGTGACAGTTTGTGGTGGTGTCCGGTACTGGTACAGAACATTTTCAGTTCTCACTTCCATCTCTTCTTCTCAACGTCTGCAACCTTAATATACTTAATATGTGTAGAAATAAAGCATTCTACTTCCTCGTTGCTTTGTAGTCAGTCCTCAAAAGGGAGGCGTTTCGAGAGCTGCATCCCCGATTACTCGATAAATCCTTTAAATCCGTTGCATTACTCGTTTTAAATGGCAGGTGACCTATAACGAATATCGCCTCCAAGCAGGTCACAATGTCCTGCGCTTTCTTGCTGCTCATCCACACAACATCTGCATTTCTAGACTACTTGTAGAGTGCAACATACTGAATTTCTCTTAGACATAACTACAATTTAGTTTTATAAAAACTAATAATAACTTAATATCTTACTTTATTATTAATCTGTTAATTTGTTTTATTGTTTTTTATCTACTACTTTATTGCAGATAAGTTTAGATTCTACATGTGAACACACTGAACGCTTTTGTACGAAGTTAGTCGGAAACAACATATATGTTAGCCAGCGGGAAGCGTTTACGGCGGCATTAGTTAGAATATGACACGCCTGTGTCATAGTCATGCCATACAAGTCAATAATACCAATTGTCGCGTATATGTTAAATTCTGGTTGATTCGTACACACACACGCACGCACGCACGCACAAAAAAGCCTTTCATAATTAGGAAACACATGTTTGGTGTGTTTTAATCATATGTATACGCGGCATACTTCTTCGTAATGTTGAAAATAAGTCGTTTTCACTAAAAACGTTGTTTATTTTCACAGTAATGCAGGGTTAAATATTTTCGTGTTTTTGCATCCCAACCATTTTGGACCCGGTCTAAAACACCTCCAATTGCATTGTTTTGGCATATATGTTGATCCCAACTTTTGCATGAAGTATCTAGTAGTAACTGTCTATGTACTGTTCAAGTTTAATAGTATTCCACGAAGAAATAAAAAAATTGCAATATATATAAAATATATTTTCTCCATCGGCATCGGTTGTACGTGACCTTGACCCTGGGCGGAGTTTCTCGCCACACGAGCGTTATCATGGTGCAAATTTGTTTGTGTTTCCGAAGAGCGGCGATTTCTTGATAAATATTTCAGCATTAGGGTCAGGTATAACCCTCTAAAATATGATTTTCTATTAAAAATAAGAAAGCTTGGTTTTTAGTTGTTATTGTTTGTACAGCGAGCTAGGCAGAGCGCGTGAATGAGCTAATCAGAGTCGAGCTTATATCGAGGCTTCGCTTTGGATTACTTCCTTCGCTGGCAACTCGCTGTAAACAGAACATTTATTTTGCTCTGTTCGTATAAGATACAGTGATGATTTAGTTAATTATCATACATGGGATTGTCAAGCATATTCAGGTATGTATAGGAATTCCTTATATACTAAAAAATATGTTGAATAAATGGTGTAAACAGACAGACGATGTCGATGTAACGTGAAGTTGTATTATGTTGTCTGTACTGGGACCGAGTTGATATTGACTTGTTATTGCTTGCTGTTGTATTGCTGCAAATGACACAGCCAGTCCCTTACGTAGTCATTTTTAACGTAAACTATTATCTTTATGGGTTTCTACTTTAATGTCATTGAAAATAGAGCCCATATTAAATCACATTGACATTCTCTAATAATGTAGCCCAAACCTGGACTATATAAAATTAAAATGTTGTACTTATCTTGTGCTTTTCAAAATGTTTTCTAAATAGCTAGAAACCCATATAATATAATATATATCTCACACTTTATAACCATGTTTATTTAAATAGATTTCAGGTACAGATGTCATCAAAAGAGAGGAGTGGTCGCCCCCCAAAACTATTTCATGGCAATCGATATACAGGATCAATGGCCACCTGAACTGCAGTCGCAAACAACACTGCCATGGAGCTCTTCAGCTCAGAAGCCCGGTGTTCTACAGCCTGAACCATCCGTTGGTGATGAGCCACTGAGTGGATATCGGTTATTTGACATTCGACCACTGGTGAAGTTTGTCGAACAGTTTTCGTGTTCCACATGTCAGCACAGTGGGTATGATGTAACAGAGTTTGGCACAGGCCTTGCAACTACAGTACTTTTTTACATGCTGGGCATACATGTGGTGCTATCATGAAGTTGAAAAACAATTATGGTGAAAACATTAACTTGCATCTCAAGCAGGGTGCTGCAATGAAAGCAGGTTTCTGTGGCATTGACTACAAAGGATTGATGTCAGCAGAAAAGCAAGTAACAGATGCAGCCAAGACAGGTAGAAAGAGGAGGCAGGTTGTGCAGGCTGGTACAAGCACTAGCTGATGGTAAGTGGGAAACTGGAGCTTTCTAAGTGAAATAGCCTTGTCAGTAGATGTGTAGTAAAAGAAGTATCAAGGATTTAAACAATGTTTTCTACATTTTTTAGCCATGCAAGATATCTAGAAAGGTTGTTGACTGATGTTGATGAAAATTGGCATAGTGTTGAAGCTACATAATATATTTTTTTTAGATATTTGTCTGATCTTGTTTCTTTTAGTTCAGATTAAAATATAATGTATTGACATCATACTATCAACATATCAACTTATTGTGTTTTAAAATACAAAAAATTGTATTATTGTGTTTTAGAACACAACAAATTGTGTTTTAAAATAAAAAATAGTTATTATATTTATCTTTGGTGGCCATTTTTTTGGTCATGTGACTTGTCATAATTGGGTTGTTCTATTTTTTGCTTCCGATATATCATTATGCTTCTTTGTCACAAATTTGACATATTTATGACTTATAACAAGAAAAATACAGTTATACCTGACCTTAGGTCGTTTGAGTCGGCATTGTGCCATGTAGTACATGTATGTACACATAAAGTAGGACTTAATTCAAGGAGATAATTGTATAACTATTATCAAATTGTGTAAATTATATCTTAATCTGCATCGGAACAGCTTGACAGCTGAAGAAGAATTATGTTTTATCCGACTGGTATTTCAAACAATACACACATATCATGCATTCTTGTCAAACAACTCGGGAACAATAACAAAAATCACAGCAAACATGGTAGTAGAGTATATAATTTATAATAACACGGTCGTTGTCCTTTTAGAGTCCTAAAACCGTGCTAGTTACTATCGAGGAGCCACCTTTTTTTAGAAACTTAATTTACAAAATCATCATCTGAAAAGAATTCCTCCAGAATCAAACAACAAACACTGTAAGATGCCTTTGCACAGCACATGTTTTTGTTGTTTGCAGTGTTGCAAATAGTCATACTGTGTAAAGTTGATAGGTGGTTGTTGATTCTAAATGTTGCATACATGTTACTTGATAATTTGGTAAGATATAGAGTTTCACATACTTGGCAAATCTATGTGAGCTATGTTTGTCTTTGACTACCCCTAGGTATTTCAGGAAGGTAATTCTAAATAGCTAGAAACCCATATAATATAATATATATCTCACACTTCATAACCATGTTTATTTAAATAGATTTCAGGTACAGATGTCATCAAAAGAGAGGAGTGGTCGTCCCCCAAAAAAATGTCATGGCAATCGATATACAGGATCAATGGCCACCTGAACTGCAGTCGCAAACAACACTGCCATGGAGCTCTTCAGCTCAGAAGCCCGGTGTTCTACAGCTTGTAGATGACATACATATACAACTTATATTCTCAACAACTATAGAATGAAGTATACTCTTTATTTGATCAAATATTAAATAAAGCTTATACTATAAAATAGCCACCGTTTACATGCTATTGTGCGCGGCACTTACTTGTGCACGCACAATGTCCTGCGATGTCGCAGGCGGAGCCAAAGGTCGATGGCAGCGACAAGTTGCTGGCTTCACGGCTGCTGTATTCGGACACTCGCTATTGTTCAGTTGTGGCATTTATAGGGTGTGGACTAGTGTTTGGGTGTAAGGCGGTCTTACCGTGATGTGTATTGTGTGGCGTATATCCGGACTGTTTTCATGTGTGCTCCGCGCTACATTCCCCCAGTCATACAATTAATGGGATGTATTACTGCATACAACATATATACCATGATCAACGAATCGTGAATTATGAAAAATTACAATATATATATATATATATATATATATATATATATATATACGCACACAAACTTGATTCGTTAAGCAAACCCACCATACAAAGACTTCATACAAATGTAAGTGTTTAATGATGAGGTAATTTCCTGTTTTATTTAAATTAACCATTTATTTAAACCCGACCAACTGCTGGATTTATAAATATTGAGGGTATTTCAGTATTAATATTCCTTCATTCATAAGAGGAACGGAAATATAATAGTCATGCTCCTTAACTAGACCTAACAATGTTGTATCTACCGAACAGTTATAATATAAAAACGTATTCCACATATCAGTTATCAGATCTCTATTTATATAATTGCGTACAAAATTAAACTCAGACACCGCAACATATTAATGACATTTCAATATTACTTATTAACAAGATTACAATGAATTCTACCCTACCACTACTATAACTAAAGTTACACTCCATAGCCAAATGAATTGTTTAACATTCCACTCCCAATACCGAATTATATAAAAACAATGTATACACACACAAATATATGCATCCTAAACCCCGAACACCGACTGGTGTCTCAGGCTACCCAATTCAGTGTTGTTCAAAGCGATATCACTACAGAGTTTACAAGAGACTTGCATCGAGACATACCGCTATGATTTTTCTGTTCCTGTTGGGGGTTCCCAGGCCCTCGGTAATTAATTTTGGTAGCACTGCAATAGAGAAGTTGGTCTGTGAGAGACATGCATGTGTGTCTAACTGTCAAACTCGCAGTCAGTGGAGAGTGTCTGTGTCGCCGACACTCTATACATCAACTGGCTGTGCCGAGTGTGTCTCTGGGAAACTTGTAAATAAATCGACAAAGGGTGCCTTGTGTCCTTCCATTGTTTCCTTCTCTGCAGTGCCGGGTAAAACTTATCAGTCTTCCTCATCGGTGTTATCTCCTCGGTCATTAGCAGTTTTCAGGTAGTGACTAAGCAAACCTGTCCGAAGGCGTCCCCTGTACAGCGCTATGATATTGCAGTCGTTGTTCAAGTGCATCCTGCAACACCTGCTTCCTAATCTCCTTGGCCGGCGGTTTCTCGTTGTTATCGTCATCGAACGCTATCAACACACGTGTCGTTCTCAGCGCGTGGGATTTCATCTTGTATAACACGGTCGTTGTCCTTTTCGATATTCCCAACTCCACTGCTTCTGTTTCCTGCGATTTTATTTCATCCACATTGACACTAGTTTGTTCTATCGTTGTCAGCTTCGTCCGTATCGATACTGTCAATGTCCAAGTCATTGTCAATGTCGACAGTAAAATTACTATCGGTTGCCGTCACTGATGTCCTGACAGTGCTTGGTGATGCAACAGAGGTAGTGCTAATGCTAGTCGTTTGTAGCAGTAGAATAATGTCCACTCCAGTTGGCAAGTTACTACACACACTGAGTGTTTTTCATCGGCGGCACACTCCTTGGTTTTGCGTTATCAGGAGATGTGTTGCGTGTTGGTGGTTCTTGACTCCGATGACGGTCATGAACATCATTGTCAGAATGTCGCAACCGATACCGTGATATACTGTCATCATAACTATTTGTATGTGACCGCGATCGTCAACGACGACCTCTCCCTCGACGGCAATCTCTGGCGACAATTGTTGAGTGACGTCTGCGTTGTCGCGGTTCTTATCATGGCTTCCTCCTGTCTAGAGATGATCGTCGGTCGCGATATATATCAGTGTCGCGGTCATCATGATGCGAGTCACTGTCACAAGTATCACGTCTTCGCTGCTGGCTATGGCGATTGTGGCGGTACCAGCTTCGACTGTGTTGACCGTGGTGACTATTCTCTCTTAATTTGTGACGATGACGCCTTCGTCGGTCAAACCTGCACACTGTTTTCTACGTGTTCTGACGTAAGACTTCCTTCGTCCACCAATGAGCTTCGACGTCTCGCTATATGTCTCGGTGCCGCGTTCATTTGGTTCATCACCGACGTTGCCGTTGCGATGTCTCCGAGCACTGATGCTCTTCCGTTTCTGTTCCATCCGCGGCTCCTGCTCCTTCTCCTTCTCTTTCATCTGCTTCCAGATGAACTCCTGTAGCTCTAGATGTCGCCGGCGTTTCTCCTGCTCCATTTCGTGGTGTGTCACATGGCCGACCATATTCTGTCATCGCAAGAATATGCTGTCTTATGACTCAGTGTCGCCATCTCGTGTACCTAGAGGCGCACTAAACGACCGTAATTTTTCAACTTTTCTCTGACCAGTTGGCGCCATCCTGCCGACTGCAGCATCTTGAACAGTGGCTCATGCTGACACCAGCTGAGTGTCATCAAATGGCGCATTGGATTGTCAACAGTAAATGCAAGTTTGAGACAACAGAACAGCATTCGCCAGCACGCGTTTGTATTTGTCACAAAAATACAGACAATATTCTTGTAATATAACATAACGTTTCTTAATTATATTTATTTAATAACAATAAATATTTTATTTATTTGTAAACAATGTTCAACTCGGAAATATTTTTATAAAATGGGTTGAAAACAGTTAAAATGTGTAAGTGTAAAATACAATAGCTGAGTATTATTTTAGACAGTAATTCTTGTATGCACAAATTCTTTTTCAGCCATGTCTTGGCAGGCGACAGCTCAGAGAGAAGTGAAAGTTATTGCATTCATATCAATTGTTTTCAGGTAATATCACATTACCTCCTGTTATTAACTAATCCTTTGTCTTGAATGCATCGGCTGGTTGGTGTTCCACTAATAAATATGATTATTGCAATGACGCTTACTTGTGTTTTGTTTTTCTTTTAATTCAGATTGTTGCTGGGGAAAGTTCAGTGCAGCACAATTATCTCATAAATTCTTTAACAAATAATGTCATTATCAGGTAAATGATCCGTTTGTCTGTATTCGCAACAAAAGTACAGGTAATAGTCCTGTAATACACAATGTTCATGTACATTTTAAACAGAAATGTAATTTTTGCATAATTTGTCTTGTGGTTCTTCCTCATTCAAAATTGGCAGACATCAGAATCTTCTCTGTCCGTCCATCCACCCGTCCCTGTCCTCCATTGATGTTGTGATGTCACAATTCACGTGTTAGATATCTTAGTTCATTGCCTAGGATTAAGGTCTTGGTTACGTGAGAATGTAGTATGTTGTCCATAGCATTACACAAACTTTGTTAGGCAGTCTTAACCATGTTGGCAGATACCCAATGACAGTCAGATTACACGTGCGCGTGTTGCGTCGTAGATCACTCATTTGCTGTTTGTAACAGACATAGCAAAACAGCAAACGTGCATTTATGCACTCTAGCAGGCCACAGTTATCAAGTCAGAGTCTAACTGCAAAACTTGGTCATATTCACACAAGTTACTAGTGGAAGCTCCAGAAGAATGTTCGGTCGAAGACGAAACAACAGCAATTGTTCTGCAGCTTACCGATGAAATATTTGGCGATTCATTTGAATTGTGTGGTGTATATCAGTGGATTAGCAATCTTGACGGCTGTGGCAATGGTTTAGGGTCGTATCCGATTCTTTCATGAATCATATCACGTTTTTGTCGTTGTGCAATTTCCGAGTCCACCGGTGCGCACTGACCGGCTTGCCCTGTTTGGGTTGCATTTGCAGCTACTTGTTTTTCCTTTCTCAAGTTGCTCCACTCTTCAAAATCATCCAAAAACAGATCTATCCGCGTTGGTTTCCTCCGCAACATTTCGCTAAACGATTACTTTGGGAAAAGGCACATAATACAGGAACAACACATACAAACTGGCTGTCAAGTCTCCTACCACCTTGTCAGGTCGTTGTTTTGGGAGCCATAATCAACTGTTTAATCGCCAGATGGCGAATGCGTTGACAGTCGACATAAAAGATGGCGCCATTGTTAGTCGCGCGTACAAAACTAGCCGAGATCGAGATGAAAACCTGCAATAACCCATAACTTGGTATATTCAATTCACTTTAATGTCCTTAAAAAGGATATTCATTGTACAGCTCATGGTCGAATCTAAAAATATGTAAGAAAAAAAGATTGTCACAAAAAACAAATTAAATTAAATATGTACCACACATAAAGCAAATCCGTTGGCATCAATAATATCACTTGTTTAACATTCTAATTGCAACAGGCACACAACTCCTGCTGTAGCGAGCCGTTTTGCATTTTATGCAATGATATTTTTTTCGAGACGGAAGAACTTGAAAATAGGTGCATGATTGAGGGTATATTTTCATTGAGGTTCGTAAAAGCAAAATCATGTGAATGCCCATCATAACAGTAAAATATGCTACGCGCTCCTGGGTATATGCGCTGTTCGGGTCCGTGGGGTGCATAATAAAATATAATATTATTTGCCCTCACCCTCTGATGAGGGCAAGTGTTCCGCCTGACCAGAGCAACATATATGTAAGGTGGCATGCAGTTGGAAGTTTTCAATGAACGTCACGGGGTGTATTTTTAGATTTGTTGTAAATCTGAATGAAATGCAAGAAGTTAAAATCAGCCCGTTAAACAGTGAACAACTATCCTGGTTATTTCCAGCAGCCCTCGAAATATACGAAAGTCTCAACGTTATTTCCAGAGCAGGTCTGGAAATAATTGGTCAATTTCTTTCTTATTTCCAGAGACACTCTGTACGTAAATCTCTTTTCAATTTACCCGCCAATTACCACGCAGAAAACGATTTTAGAATATCGAATTTATCTGAAATCCAGAGCTGTATACTCTAGAAAAAACGAAATTATATCCGCTTATTTCCAGAGCGCCTTTGCATGGAAATAGTTCAGGCATAAGCCTAAGCTAGCCTTGGGCAGTATTTATTCTACTAGAAGATGGTATTGTAGTGTCTGCTGAAAGATTTGTTGTACGGCAATATATCTGTTTTGTATTGTCTGTAAAGCACGTTGTGTGGGTTTGTCTTAATCTGTCTTACAGCAGCACATTCCAACGTCTGGGGCGGTTGCTGCAATACAGTAGTGTCGTAATTTAAATTAGCAGAAGTTAAACCTGAGTCGGTGGGTGCCGTTCTGAGTTGGTGGGTGACGTTCTGAGATGGTGGGTGCCGTTCGGAGTAGGTGGGTTCTGCACTGAGTGAGTGGGTACCATTTTGGGTCGGGCGGGGGGGTTCAGTTCAGAGTCTGCGTGTACCATTCTGAGACGGTGGGTCCCGTTCTCATTCGGTGGGTGCCGTCTTAAGTAGGTGGGTGCCGTTCTGAGTGAATGGGTACTGTTCTTACTCAATTACACAAAAGTGAATGCTCCGAAAACGCTGGTATATATATATATATGTATATATATATATATATATATGACGTTTCTTAGAATGTGTCTAGTTGTTATTTATATAGCTATTTATGGCGTAAGTCACTATAAGTAACAGTGAGGTCGTCAATCGACACAAGGACCTGCCTGTGATAGGTTCAATCAGGTCAGTCAGTCAAGGAGCTTACTCTGATATCAGAAATGTGCATAATAAATATATGCCTGTCTTGATGTGTCAGCCAGTCGCTTCTGACTGCTCCTGTGTGTTTGTCGCTGTCACTGTTGGGGGCAGTTGCTATTATATGTGTCAGTTGCTATTTTACACGTGCATCTCAATGGTAACACGTGCATAACCATGGTGACCCTTGGCCCAACATATGACTACATTAGAAAATGTACATTTTGTGTAGGTGTTGTTTACTGGTATGCGAAACTGAAGAATATTATTTATTTTAGAGTTTCTGTGACATGTTTTATTATGTGTTTTTGCAGTTGTTGTTCTTTGAAGTTGAATGTTCACTTGTAAATAGTTAAGAAGCCCTACATAAATCGTGGTCTTTTAGTGACATTTGTAAATTGACCGAATTTATTGAAAGAAAAACGCAATAAAAAAATTTCCTTAC
>JAODUO010002686.1:0-21608 GCA_025642075.2 Ridgeia piscesae
ATCCCTGATTAGAATGAGTACGAACGAACCACGGCGGTTGGAGGACATGAAGACTACGTAAAGGTCTAAAACGTCATACCCATTTGACAGCAGGCCGCTCGGCAGGAACGAGCTAAATATATAATTAGTTTAATGAATCATTGACACATCTACAATACGAGATAACGTGACACAGAACTGACGGCAACAACAGGAATGCAGCACACATATATCGGTATTAGGAGACCGATCAGCTTACATTGCGACAAACCGTTGTATTGGAAAACAAGACAATGTCGACGGAGAATTTGTGACATGAAAACATCTAAACGTCGCTAATAAGATAAGATAAGATAAGACAAGATAGCTTTATTGTCATGTGTTCACATTGTAGTTACAATAAAACATTGGAATGTGTAATGATATTGGTCGTCGTACTAGTACATTCACATGACAATACATTAAAGGGCAAAAAAGGGCAACGGTTTCGTATCATACACTTTATAGGGTTTATACAAACTAACAATTTCCACATATACTCAATTTTTTAACGTCAGCGGTTTACTCAGAATGTGACCTTAAATTCTAAAAATCTAACGAAATCCATGATGGCCTAGACGCCACCATCTTAACCGGTGACAGGTTCGTTTGGCTTGGCCTGGCCAATAAGCGCGCGGCATTCTAGGTCTCTGCTGAGGCCGGTCAGCTTCCTGCGACGTCACTACGGCACAACAACTTCAAGTCTTCGTTTAGTTGGCGATGTAGCAGCTGCTTAGACCTAAATCTGAATTTAGTAAAATGCAGAATAAATAATTTAGCCTTTAGAAGAAACTTGAATAACTGAACTTGAACATGACACGTCTCATGGGTGATAATATGTCATCGACGAAGGGACCGTGGCCTTGGATTGTCGTTGGCACTTCTTCGTAAATTCAGTAACCGACTCATAGTGACATAGACATTTATTTCCATCGATGTGAATGTAGGCTATGTCAGAGTAAGGTAACATTGATTAATACAGCTAGTAAAGCTTATGATCACAAGTGTGTTCAGATATGTGCTAAGAAACAATGAAAATGTTATGATGCTGAAAACTAAAAATTCAGTCAGTATTTATTTAAACATTAAGTGTTTACAAAGTTTTGTTAGTTGCATTTTTCTGTTAGTTTCCAATTATGAGATACACATCTGACTATATTTAGCATACTGTTATCAAGTTTCTGCATGCACTTTGACACCCCACCTTCAAAATTAGCTTCACCTTCGAGTAGCAGTATTTATGACTGTTTAATGGCTGGTGGAATTCAATGATTGTTTGAAATCCATGGACAGTTACTGCATGCATGTTTTAAACTATATCTTCATTTAAACTACTCATTTTATCTGCAAGTTGTGTTTATTTTGATGTTTTATTAGCTTTTTAGATCATAAGATGTGACGTCGGTATCCACTGGTTAAAGATCTATTGTCACCTGTAAGTGATAATTGAAAAATGATAAGTTTCATTCTAGATAATTATAGAGTGAAAATTCATACACTTGATTGATATTATTGTCTGCTGCATTCTCACAATATGGCTGTGTTTCTCACTTTCTGGTAATCTCATATGAATAACCACAGGAAATGCCAATTAGGTGATGATGCAATGAATTATTTCACGTTCCTTTGTTGTTGGTTACAGAGAACAGTGATTGTCACTCCTGTATCACATTGTGGCATCCACACGCATGTGCACAAGCTGCAATTGTTGAGGAAGAAGATACGACAATGTATCTGGAGCAAAGTTCAGCAGCATTCAATGCCCTGCCAGAAGTCAGTCATCACAGCATAGCACTTTCTGGGAGCCATTCCCTAGCTCACTAAATTCTGTCATACTGGAGAGGTGGAGGTGTATCAGAGTTACCTGCCCCAAGAGACAGCACTTCTGTGAAGGTATGACAGCAGTCGTAACTACAAGGGGACTTTTGCGATAAGTTGCATTTGAATCCTTGCTTGTACAGTTCTCTTCACATTGCACCAAGTTGTATAAAGTAGCACATAGTAATTGCAGTATTGCTTCGTATTTCTAAGATAATACAGGTGTGGCATTTGAATGAACTCCTAGTAACTGTGTCATGGGGGGGGACAAACACAGCTGTAATCAGTAACTGTGTACTGAATACAGCTACTTGTGTCATTATCACTGAATGTATTAAAATATAATATAAAAATACAGTCACTGATACAAAGTGAAACATTAAGATTAGAACAACAAGTGATAATTGGGAGTGGAATGTGATAGTGGAATTCCTGGTCAATGTGTTGTTATTTAACTTATGGTTACTAATTTGGCTAATGTTTGGTTACTAAAACAATGACTTATTACATGATTATCAAATGAAATTACAAAAAAAAAGTACATGTTTATAATCATGTAGAAACACCTTTCAAATTGTCTAAATACTAATCAGTTAATGCAAGCACTATATTCATTGTAGGAATGAAATCACGATTGATGTTATCTGCTCTTGCGTGGAACTACCGGCCACGGCCTGTCCCAGGCATCCCTGTTAACACGATGTCATCTTTGAGAAACAATGATTAAACTGGAGGTTGCGCAACAGAACACAAGTCCGACATAACCGTCTACCCATGCATAATCCATGTGGTGATGGGAAAAGTTAAACTGCCACTAATCACTGTACCAACAGGGGTTGCTTGATCTGGGCAAATGTGCCAAAACCGAGTAAGGAAGATCTGCGGGCTGCATGGCTCAATCGTTTTGTACATTAGTCAAGTCTTCGAGAGCAAAGTGATATCCCTCGTGCTGCTCCAAGCGAGGACAGGGAACTTTGTCCTGATTAGGTGGTTGGTGCATGATAGCAGTACTCGATTAACACACCGGCCTAACTTGCTGGGAACCCACCAGTAAACTGCCTATAGACAGCCCACCTGAGCAACCTAAAATAAACGTGTTCAGATCAATATACATATGACATTGTAAATAAGATGAAAATTAATCAATGATCCTTTTAATTTTGAATACATAAAGTAAAGACACACCCCATTTCAAACATGTGGTGCTTTGTAAGAAAAGAAAAGAAAATTGTGTGGCAGTATTATAGCATATTGCATCTAATGTTGACAATATGCACTTTTAAACCGCTGTGTGCCATTAGAAACCATTGAGGATATATTTCTATAATTTGGAATAAAAATAAATTAGGGTATTGCTAGTAAACTCAAGACATGTTTATTAATTTGATTGAACCATTATGAAAGCTGTCAAACATAAACATCTTGACTAACACCTCTAATGACAACTCCAGTCCCTGCATTCACATATTTGGGTTGTCATCTCATAATGGATAACCAGAGAAAATGTCAATTAGATTATTATGGTGAAAAGACTAGGTACTATAGGAGGCAGTTACTATGCATGTTTCGCTCATAATTACAAATTCACTATAATATTCCAAAGGACTTCAGAGCCTCTTGACCCATTTTTAAAATGCTGGGGTCATTGCACAAAATGTGTTTAAAAATTATGGTACCGTTTGTTATCCAGTTAGGGTTTATAATTTACTCTGTATGATCCATTCTATACTTTGGGCAGTAGTAGGAACTATGCACTATGTTCACAAATATACCTGCCATTTTCACTACATAAATAGTATAATGGTTCCATATGTGTTGTACCTATAAGTAATGATAACTAATATTTTTTATTTATAGTGCTACTTTGTTTGATGTTGTATTGTTGCTTCTTATTGCAACATAATTATATATAAAATGTATGCACAGTATACTTATTTGTTTGTTGATGGATCTAGTTGTCAGTTATCTATATGTATATGGTTCAGTACAACCAATATATTCCGAAGTACCAGTTGCTCAAAGCAGATCATTTCAAATCCGACTTTTCGTAATACACAGCAGTCCACCTGTAATAAAAAATCGAGCATTAAGAAATGTTTTATGTGAATCATTGCAAACATGGATTATTATTCTGAATGAACATAATTTCACAAAGCATGAATTGTGACACATTTCCTGTATTCATCTCGTCACTAATATATATGGGTTCTTTGAAACAAACTCATTATCTATGTTTATATATTATGACTACATAAGACACATGCAAAAAGATGAGAAGATAACCCTGCAGTATATGTTCAAATTAAATAATCGTAACTGCCTGCCATTGCTGTGTAGGCGGTGCATTTAGATCATGATATATGAATCAATATAGCTGCTGTTACTACAAATGTGACGGGTGTCCACACCTGGGGGATGCAAAAAAACAGCAAGGCATTGGCTATTCATTTGTATGTTTTCCCCCACAATAGACACACCTGCACAATTGTGGGATCTGATTCATTTTATTTCATTGGAACTATTCGATACAATTTATGTTAACTGATAAACCCCACCAAGTTTTAACAAATGTGTTATTACCATAAAACGTAAAAAAGTGACACATAGTCATAGTATAGCATAGTCATAGCGGCAAACCTGAGCGCAGTGAGGTGACCCGGCTGGCCAAAGCTAAGCGATCATATTTCGCTTGTCATAATAATACGATCATTACGCAGTCCGGACCTCAGGATAATAATACTTAAAGCAATAACAATAATAGACAACTTAATATTTACCTTCATCAACATGCTCCGCGCGGTGCAGCCACTTCATGACAGCAGACAAACTTGTCACCGCATCAACAAATTGGTTCGGCACCGTCACCAGTTGACACCATCTCTGTTAGTTTAGTTTTTTTAAGTTCAGCTTCCCGTGTGTCTTTCTTTTCATGGTCACTCGCCTCTAGTGTATCTTCCAATACGTGCCTTTGTCTTTGCGGCTGGAATCTATATCCAGATACTTCTGCATCCGTTAAATGATCCGATTTAGATAATCCATAACAAACACGCCATTTTTATTCCTCTGCGCACAGCGCCTCCAGACGGATTTATGAATAACTTACGCAAGGAATCTGTGGAGAGGCCTAAGCGTAGTGACGTCATTCTTCGTCGACAATGGCGTAGCTCATAGTATTTCGATGGCTGGGTGTTCAAAAATGTTTTTCTGGTAAACCGCTGGCTTTAAATAATTTAGTATATATGGAAATTGTTACTTTATATTAACTCTATTAGGTGTACGCCGCGAAACCGTTGCTTTTTTTGCCCTTTAACATGCACCAAACGATGATGATAAAATATACTACTACTTTAAATAATATAAATAAATAAGAATAATCACATCAAAAGGTCCGAATAAACAAATTTTCTTTATAACATCGATAAATAAATGATACGATCTAGTAGAAAAAGCTAGTACTAAAGCGGTTGGTCCTGGTTTGGATGGATCTGAATCGGCGACTAGATGGAAGAGGTTCAAATAGGTCATGGGCAGGATGGGATGAATCTTGAGAGGTGAGAGTGGCTCTTCCTAACAGGCGCTGCTGATACAGTATTTCAAGATTGGGGAGGTATCTGCCGATGATTCGGGAAGCAGTTTTCACAACTCTGTTTAATCTGAGCATTTCCTTCTGTGTAATCGACCCAAACAATATTGTGATAGAAAATACCAGAACACTCTCGATTACAACTTTGTAAAGAGGCCGAGTTACTAGAATTGTATGCCGTATACCGGTATACCGTTGAACCGGTATTCTATAGTGTTTTGAAACCGGTTAAAAAATGCCATCAAATATATATTATAGTTTTTATCTCGGATAGATCCAGCCGGGCCGAGCCCTTGAAGCCTAACGATTCATCGGGTATATGACCCTCCTAATAATCGAAAATGTTGTGCACGCCATAATGGAGTTGTTTCGTCTGCATTAATCTCTTAGCGGGTATGGTACCTTCTACGTAACATGAACAATACTCATTCAATGTCATTGTTTGATGTACTGGTGTCATGTGACCTCCGGGCTTAGATTGTAACAAAAAGGGTCATTGGAGAATAACGATTAAATGTAAGCATTGTTATTTCCGTTGCCCATGCATAAAGTTAAAACATGTTCGAAAAGTCCGATTGGGGTCACTCCTAACATAAATACATGCATACATATATACATACAATATGCATACATACAGACATATAGCATCTTGCTTTGTAATATGTGTGTTTGTTCTGATATGCAATTGTATATGAGTGTTATGTGAAAGTATATCTTGTAAACAAATCTGATCGCCTACATTATTAGTGTTAAAATGATGTTTTGATTTTCATATTACATAATCAAATTTGGAATGCATTAACTCCTTTTGATACTGTCATTGCACTTCTCAAAATAACCTTCTCTGACTGGTTATTTGCAGGGTCCGGCTCTGCGAATAAGAAACATATTATAATTCACAGAACCCGCCAACAACCAACAGGAAATAGCTCCTTTCAGGCTAAGTCGACTAAAGAGCAAAGGTGGAACATGAATATAGTATATATATATATATATATATATATATATATATATATATATATATATATATATATATATATATATATATATATATATTTTTTTATATACACTATGAAATTAATTTATACTCGCAAAACGAGTTAATTTCTTAATTTCATCGATAAAACATATATATAAACATATATATATATATATATATATATATATATATATATATATATATATAGATATATATATGTATATATATACATATATATATATATATATATATATATATATATATATATATATATATTATATATAATTATTACCATGTATGCATGTCATTGACAACAAATAAAATGTATATGTTTTATCGATCAAATGTATACGAAATTTAACTGTTTTGCGGTTTTCATTATTTAACAACTCCAGTAGTGCACCCCCTTCAGGTTTTTGTAAGGGCTAGCAATTCAAAAAAATTTTAGGGAAAACCAACTTTGATAAGAAATTGTAGGAAAAAGAAGCTGGAAAATTAACGTTTATAAAAAAAAAATGGCACGGGGGGCTTTCCCTGGGCATTTATGCGGGAGTTTACGGTAATATATATATATATATATATATATATATATATATATATATATATATATATATATATATATATATATATATTTTGTGTGTGTGTGTGTGTGTGTGTGGGGCCCCGGCTAACGAAATGAGTCGGATGTCGGGAAAAAATTGATTTGAGTAAAACCATTAAAGAATAATTTTGACGATTTTGACTTTTTGTCACCAAAGTATACTTTGGTATCTTTTTTGTCAATTGGCAATGCTTATTTCTCGTTTATATTATTATTTAGTACATTTTATAGCCTTTTTAGACACACTACGTAACATTTCACGCATGAATTTCGTAAAACAGAACCGATAAATCGCACTAGTTCATGTCGCATTCTTTGGGGTTTCCCTCAACGCATGGCGGACTTATTTGGTACTACAGGAAAGCCCTGGACGCCCTCTTTCGGATTCTTGTAGTAGAAATCCCCACTGACGTCAGTGTAAGCCAATAGCAGCGCTTAATGCGAGAGGCCTATCTGTGAATAAACGTCACTAGACGCCGTGAGGAGCTGACAGCGGGGCCCTGATTGGCTTAGAGCTGTGCGCGCAGGCGCAGTGCGCTCTCGCTAGCCGTAAACAACGTGGAATTGATCGGGTCGCTGCTACAAAACATTGCTAAATACTCGGATTATGTTGTAATAATTTCAATAAACAGTTAGCATGACATATCTTCGACAGCGAACATGCCTTGGTAGTTTATTTCGAATGCATCAAATGGAGTAATAGAAGCAAAACGGCCGATTTTGGATCGACAATGTACTCGACTGTGTGCTTATGTGACCGCGAACTTCAAATGCGTTTTTCTCCGTTTGAAACTTTCTACCCTAGGCATGTTCAGCGTCCAATAACTTTGGCTGTGTGTGAGATATCTCCATAATTTTTACACCGTTGGAAAGATTAATACATCTTCTTTCCAATGGTGTGACTAACTCAATTTTTTTTTTGACATACGACTCATTTCGTTAGAACACTTACATATATATATATATATATATATATATATATATATATATATATATATATATATATATATATATATATATTTTAATATATAAAACCCCAAAATCCAAAAAATTTGGTATATACAAGTACTCCTATTTTAAATATAAACACTTGGCATCTACGTCACTTAAACTACTCTTTGGCTTCATTTCCGTAACCAGGTCACAAAAACTTAAGATGGTCACCACCGAAAAATAAAACTTCATAATCACATGTTTGCTACATGGTCATATCATTAACACTATTGAGCAGAATCTGGTTAAACTTGTTCATGAAATGAGCAAGAGGGTAAACTGTCGAAAATGAACTAGAATGTATGATGATCCTTTTGGAAAACAATAACATAATGTATAATATTAATACTAATACTCAAAAATCCCATATAATGTCCAAGAAATCTTGACACTCGTCACTTCATAGACTATGTTTAATCAGTTCTATTTAGCTGATTCTTTTTTCAAATTAAGGGCTAATTAGAAAATCGTAAGAATATTTCCTCCAAATTAGACCTTTTTTTATGCCGGGGGCCAATATTAAAATTTATATGGGGGTAGGCTGCCGACGAAAACAACAACAACCCAATCAGTATCATCGATTGTGAATTTAAAACTACAGGTACGATAAAAGCACTGGACACGGTCGAGTTGCTCGTGTGCTTTCAACATGCTCTAGAGAATTTCAAAGCCGTGCGATAAAACCGAACATTACCGTTCCATAAATAGATGTCCCTCTCACGGGATTGTGGTTGACTAACTGCTACAGACAGCGCGGGTCATGCAGGTGTATGACTCACTGCTAGAAAGGTAAAACGGCGAACAGCTCCGTGACAGAAACTAACGACGACAACGTCTCCTTACGACACGGGCTTCATGGTCGGCCTGTTTTGGACGGTGATATGACGAGGTTCTTCCTGGTGATGTTACTAGTCACAATACTGGCACATCAACGCGTATTAGGTGAGTTTGACGATGTGTGGAATGATCAAATGTGCCTAGTATGTTACATTTGGACGTGGTCAATCAAGCGTGTCAAACAAACACAACTTGTTCGGCTATACAGCGAATGTACCGGTTTACTTGAGGTTCGTTAGTATAATCAACTGTGCCTAATGTGCAACCATTAGATATGGTCGATCATGTGTGTCCTCGTACATAACTTGTTCAGCTATAGAGTGTATGGATCCATTTACATCCCGATTCACCGAAGCATGACGCAGGGGAAAACGGATATGAAACGGGCGGTGTGGGTTAAGTGTGGTGCAGTGGTCGAGCCTTTGGAAAGCCGCACTGTTACTCGAATGGCCGGATTCGGAATTCAGGTGCCGCCGCGCGGTGGCTGGGTGTACGCGTGTGTGCGTGGTTGCGTGCGTGCGTGCGTGCGTGCGTGCGTGCGTGCGTGCGTGCGTGCGTGCGTGCGTGCGTGCGTGCGTGCGTGCGTGCGTGCGTGCGTGTGTGTATGCAGTACCCATTGTCTCATAATGTTTCGCTAACATTGAAGATAAGCCGACTATGAACAACCCAATGATGGCTTCCGGCGATGTATATTGTTTTAGCTAAGACGTAAATCATTACAACTACTGATGTTATCATGTCGTGTTGCGCACATAATTTCCGCGTACGTCATTAATTTTTTAGGCAAATATTGTCGATTCGCCAGTACGTCTAGCAGTCAGGATCGGTGCATCTTCCCCTGCAGATGCACTAAGGGCTGCGACACAACCACCGGCGACTGTCTCCACGGCGGACGATGTGAAGACGGACACCCGAGTGGCTACCGCTGGAGCGGGGTGGCCTGTCGGACAGGTCAGTTACTGAGAATGCTGTGTCTTGATTTGAAGACAGTCGTCTGAGCTGGAGCGGACCAGTTTTTCAGGTAGATTAGTTACCAGACTTAATTTTCTCGTCGTGAAGACGGACATTCGAGTGACTATGATGAAGCGGCACAGCCAATCAACCAGTATCATTGTGAAATACGAGGACATATATGCAATATTGTTAAATAATTTTGTAGTTAAAATTAAATAATATATCTATATCTACTAATCATTGAAAAGCTGCCGTTAACACGTGTTTATATCAGTATTATGTCTATAACCCCATTATAAGTTTTATGATCAGTATATTATCTTTGTTCTATCAACGAAACCTTTGTATAACTTAAATGCGTATTATTGTACGATAATGCCGATGAGTTAAGTGATTCGGTTGAACATGTGGTAACTGTTCGATAATGGTATCTCTTTTTTTATGGTTATATGCTATGAAATAAATTGTAAATGTTTACTCCATTTTTTGTTTTTAATTATTGTTGATATTAAACTGTTGTGCGTTACACAACGAGTTTTGTGAGTTCTTGCATGTAGCAATTGTTGCGGTACATTCAATACTGTTTCCAGTGCGGGCTGCTTATGTAGATTACACTTTCAATGTGATAAAATAGTTGGAAGAAACATTTATTAAATCGTGTAGGCATCGCATAAGTCAAATCGTGTAAAGGGTCACACGTCATCGCGAAGAACATAAAAGCAGTTGCAAATAATGTCAGAATGTTTACCGTCGTGGTTGGGAGGGTGCCGCGCTACGTGTTGTCGAGTTCGTTCACACAGAAGGTTGTGTTAATGCAGCAACACACGCACGAACTCGTACACGACGATTTGATTGTTTCAGGAAATGTGGTATACCACAAGACAGCGTCACAAACGTCAGATCCCGTCACACGATGGTCTGAATGGTTCCCCGCCGATAGAGCCGTTGACGGAAACACGGATCCAAGCATGGGAAATGGTCACTGCGCACATCCCGAAACTAAATGGGGTCAACACGCCTGGTGGACGGTTGATCTAGAGGAAACATTCCACATCTATCAAGTGATCATTTACAACAGGGATTCAGGTGAATATATGTATTGCTTATCATGTCGCCCTTGTCATATGCGATAATTATGTTGATATATGCTATAAAAATTCCAAGTATTGAACATGCATCAGGGCAAATGAATTTCATTCGTTTGCCGTATGTTTATTACATGATTCTAAAAATGGGAGATCATATTTCCCTTGGATCGTTTGGCAATTATATATCGCATACACTAAAATGTATTATGGTCCTAGATGATGATCATTCGTGTTTGGGGGATGCGCTTAAGCATGTGAACTTTCTATTGTGAGTACTGTGCACGGTGCAATATGAAAGCCTTATCTGAGTCCAAAGAATAGATGACAAAAGAAATATAAAACCTTATTTGTTCAACATTTAACTGCTTGTATTGATAGCTATTATTGCAAATAGCTATACATTTCAATCAGACACAATTACAGTGGTGCTTCAAATAAAGCATTATAAGTTTTATGACTTCGCATTTCAGACCAAAACTCGATGTCATAAAAATAATGCTTTATATAATATATATATATATATATATACATATATATATATATATATATATATATATATATATATATACACCAGTATTATTATTATCATTACGAGGCTTCCGGACAGTATGCATATTCTTAAAAAGGCAAGAAATAGGGGCACTTAATGACGTGGGGCAAGTACAATAAGTCAGAGGGTTTCTTCCAAATATTATTTCGTCATACACACACATAAACACATATATATATATATATATATATATATATATATATATATATATATATATATATATATATATATATATATATATATATATATATATATTCTACATAAAATCTACTGCCTGGCCAATGGCAGTGCTTCCACAACCAAAGAAGAAAATCAAGCTTTTATCGGTATCACAGATAAAATGGATAGGAGAATTACAGCTACTCTAACACGTGGCTAAGCTCCGCAGATCAATTAGATCAACTCTCTGAACATTTAACTCATATGAAACGCTTTATAATATGTTTACAAAAATCTAAATCTCCAAAGGCAAAATTTAAGGCGCAATCTTTGGCCATTTTTGTCACGTTGGAAACAAAATAAAAATTCCGAATTTACATAAGATTCCGATGGGCAATTTCGAACATCCAGAAGCCTCGAAGCAAGAATGTATCACACCTTTCTGTTAAATAGCAAATACAACATGTAGACAGACACCTATGACTAATAAAACTCACACAGAGGTTCTGCAATTTCAGGCGCTAAACTGTAATTCGACACAAATAAAATTATCTGGACAATGATTCCAGTTATCTACATAAAACATCTTATTATATGACATTCCGATAACAACCATTTGCATCAGTAGGCTTGGCAATGATATTTTAAATAGAGCGTCGCCCCTTTAATAGAAGTTATAGAAATTTTATTTGCTATAACGTAGGCTACACAATGGTTCAATACAAGTCTTTAATGAAATTACCTACTACTTTATTTTCAAAGTGAAGTGGATAGATTTGGCGATATTTTAGAGAAATCACGTAGAAAATTGGCAATAGTACAAACATAATTGAGAACCACTGGTTTAATATTTGGAAAATATGTATAAAGTGGAAATTACGTTAACTCTCATCAGGGCTATTGAGAGAAGAATATGTACTACTTGCATGCATAATTGTACATGTACTGCAATATCTGGTATCACAAATCATGCCTAGGCTTGTCATCGCAAATTGTCCAGGGAATCATGCCCGATACCCCATGGCAATGCGACAGGTGTGGGATACCACATTTCATGGATTCCACTCTGTTTTACCACCCAGAGGTGCCACTAGCTAATAGATACAGCGCTTTATCCGAGCCCGACCAACTCCACGACGAACCTGGCAGCCCTAGCCCTATGCACACCTCATCACCCAAGGCGGTACAAAACTTGCCCAAAGATATACCACCTACAAAGAACACGTTAAGAATACTGGTAGTCAATACCCAATCCATATTCAAAAAGCGCCCCACCCTGGCACTCACCACATAATCTATCTCCCCAGACATTATTGTTGCAACATAAACCCAGCTCACGGGTGCTACGACAAACCCAGAATTTCTCCCACCTGGCTATGACACAATATCTAAAAGAGACAGAGATGAGAACATCAGTGATTGTCACGGCGGAACCTTATCGCACTTAAAGACGAGATAGTTGCAGAAGACATACCTGTAGCAAACAAAAATCATGTAGGAAGTGAAATATCAGCATGCAAAATTAACATGCCTCGCAACCAACCTCCACAAATCATAGTCGGTGTCTACCTTCCCCCTAACAGAGATGTAACCATGACCACATGTGTAAGAGAGACCATTGCAACCTTTATGCAATCATACCCCACAGTTACATTCTGGATATGTAAAGACTTTAACTTATCTGACATTGACTGGCTAACTGATTCCACCAAGCCCACCCCCTACAAAGTGAGATATCCCAAATCCCTAAACGACCTTTTCTTGAACATGAAAGCGGACCTAAGCCTAGAACAAATAGTACATGTAAACACCCGAGAGAAAAACTGCCTGGACCTAGTTTTCACAAATCGACCATCGCTTACAAATCGAACAGAGGATGTAGTCGGAGTGAGTGACCATGCAGCAATCCTCCTTGAAATTACAGCCACCATCACACTTGCTAAACCTATCAGGAGGAAGGTGTTCCTCTGGTCAAAATCAAACTTGACAGAAATAAAGGCAGAAGCCACTAAACTAACATCATCAATCCTACACACATTTTCAACTGATTCTGCTGTGGAAGAGATATGGCAGTCACTCAAAACCGGCCTATAATCCCTAGTGAATAAACATGTCCCAAGCAAGATGACATCAACGAGACACAACCAACGCTGGGTAAACACAAACATCAAACGACTAGCAAAACAAAAACAGCGGGCGTATAAGCAAGCAAAACAAACCCAGAAATAGGAACGGTACTGCCGTCTGAAAAGAGAACTCCAGCGGTCTTGCAGACAAGCACACGACCAACATGTAAACAACTTAATCACCGATGCAGGATCCAGTGCTAAGAAAAAACTTTGGACCTATGTCAAATCAAAATACAATGATAAGGTTAGAGTATCCCCCTGAAGAAAGATGGCCAGACATTCAGTGACAGTAAAACCCAAGCTGATATTTTAAATGACCAATTCTCATCACTATTCACAACATAACCTGATAGCCCTCTACCCAGATTAGGACCCAGCCCATATCCAACAATACCAGACATCAATATCACTGTCAGCGGAGTTTACAAACTCCTAGGTGGACTAAACCCACATAAAGCAACAGGACCTGACGAAATCACGACCAGAATATTGAAAGAAGCAGCAGCCGAGCTGTCCCCTGCTGTAACTCTCCTACAGGGTGTATTCCAGGCTTCCCTTCAACAAAACACCCCATCTGACTGGCTTAAAGCATAGTACCGGCATTGAAGAAAGGTGACAGAAGTAAAGCAGAAGACTATCGACCTATCTCCCTAACCTCAGTTTTGTGCAAACTCCTAGAACATATAATCCGCTCCCACATCATGACGCATTTTAGTACCCACAATATACTCTCAGACACCCAGCATGGTTTCAGACAACACAGATCAACAGAAACACAACTAATAGGAACAATTCATGACCTCGTACAGACACTCGAGGAGGGAGGCCAAATGGACTGCATCCTCCTCGACTTCAGTAAAGCTGTTGATAAAATACCCCACAGAAGACTACTAAACAAATTAAAATATTACGGAGTCTGTGGAAGCACCCTAAACTGGACATCATTCCTCCAAAACTGTACCCAAACAGTCCTTGTAAATAGCAAAACATCCAGAGAGACCCCAGTCCTATCAGGCGTCGGGCGGGGCACTGTGTTGGGGCCGCTGCTGTTTCTGGCATACATCAATGATATGCCAGACTGCGTAACATCATAACTCAAACTATTTGCAGATGACAGTTTGTTGTATGCCAGAATCAGTGGCGAGGAAGACGCAGTGCGCCTGTAGCCGCAGGAGGACCTCAACAGGCTCACGGAATGGAAATAGACCTGGTTAATGTGAAGAGCTAAATGTGAAACACTAAGGATTACAAATAAAATTAAACCCATCAACCATGACTAATATATCCATAACCACAAACTGTCTCTAACCATAGACCATATCCCTAAATCGAAGCACGAGAAAGCTAGACAAAGGCCAACCAATCAGGGAGAACGCCTACACAACACCGCAAAACACTTAGGCGTAAACATTAATAGCAATCTGTCCTGGAACCACTATGTAGATGCCATCACAAAGAAAATAAATAGCACCCTCGTCTTTCTTAGACGCAACACCAGCAACTGCCCAAGACCAGTCAAAGAATACTTCTATCAAACCTATGTCAGACCGACACTAGAATATGCGTCCACTGTCTGGGACCCAACCACCAAACAAAATATAAACAAACTCGAAATGGTGCAGAGGCGAGCAGCCAGATACGTACAGAGTGACTTGCGGCGCCACAGTAGCCCGACTGAAATGATGAAAAAAATTGAAATGGCAGTCCTTAGAACACCGCAGACACACAGCTAGCCTCTCTATGATGTATAAAATCCAACACGGCTTAGTTGACATCCCTCTCAGCAAATACACCCAGCCAGCGCGTACCCATTGTGCCACAGAACATCTAGCCGCTGGGCGTAGAGGGCACCCTTACAACTCATGGTTCAACGCTCCCGGCTACATGCCTATAAGCATTCTTTCTTCATAAGCACAATAGAACCCTGGAACAAACTCACAGTCCAAACAATAAATGCTCCCTCCATAGAGGCTTTCAAGCAGTGCCTTGAGCGTGACAGCTCTGCATATGACTGTGATTAACATATCGTGACTGCTGTTTTTAACATGCACTTATTATATATATATATATATATATATATATATATATATATATATATATATATATATATATATATATATATATATATGTATATATATATATATATATATATATTATTTCTATAAACATCACCATTATTTTTAATCAGCACTTGAACCTGTGCACACTATTCACGAAGTCGTCATAATTGACGGTAGTGGATTACTGGAAGAAGAAGAAGAAGATGTGTACACACAACATACCAAATATAGTGTTTGAGATTTGAATCTAGAAACAAAAGAATATATGTTACAGACGCAGACCGTCTCGATGCTTTCACAATAAGCGTTGGCGACAGTCCAGACAAAACCACCGAGTGCGCGGAACACGTCGGCTCCGTGGGTCCTGGGGCGACTGTGAACGTGTCGTGTAGCGCCGTCGGGCGATATCTCAAGTTCAGACGGGAAGGTGACAACTCCTATGTAACGGGGTTGTGTGAAGTCGTTGCAATTGGTCGTAGACTTATATGTAAGTATAAACGAATTTTCCTTGTTCAACTTACATACGCATACTGAGGTTTGTCTATGACCGCGCATTTTATTAGTAATGTCAGTGCTATGCACGACCAAATGCAACAACACTCGCAGATACACAAAATCACAAGCGCCTTGCACACGCACACGCATAGACGCATACCGAAACCCACGCATACACATACAAGCACCACATACATATACACGCACATGCGAGCGCCCACTATCACATACACATATCACATACGCATTACACATCCACAAGCACGCATAAACATACATGCGCGAGCATGCGATGTCATAGGAAACATAAAAAACAAGCAACTGATGAATTCTGGCATGTAATGTGCTTACATGTCTTTATAATATAAATTGAATTGTGTTTATTAAGAATAAAGTACTTTAGTTATTACCGATAGTGAATTATATATTGTCTATGAGGTACAGCTACACAATGTAACTATGATATTCCACAGCATGCCAACATTGTCCGGTGGGAACCTCTTGCAATGACGTCATTGGTTGCGACGCATGCGCCCGAGGCAAGCAACAGCCGGACTGCGTAAAAGGTAGGTTGTAAATTCGTCACATGTGTTGGTAGAGAACGTATTAATACAATAGCTCAAGTTTGACGCGTCTGCGTAGAAAATATATATATATATATATATATATATATATATATATATATATATATATATAGATAGATAGATAGATAGATAGATAGATAGATAGATAGATAGATGATAGATAGATAGATAGATAGATAGATAGATAGATAGATAGATAGATAGATAGATAGAGAGAGAGAGAGAAATAGAGAGAGAGAGAGTTATATAATTATGTCACCATGTATACACAGACGTGACTCACTCCATCCATACACAATGCATTGAATTTTTCTCGCATACACAGCTTAGATGTGGGTATGTCACTTGAGCAAAGTGTGAAAGGATCGATAATGGCAGAACTAACCAGTGGTTATTGTCGTGCATTTCGTGGGCGACTTTATTCTTGTTACATTGGGCTCTGAAGTTACTTTGTCAAGGATACAAAGAGCGTTACCGTTTTGTTAGTATGTTTTCATGTTGGCGCGCCAATATACCACTGCGCGAAACCCTGGCACACGGTGATGTGAGGTCCACATACGCTAATCCAAGAAATAAACATCTAATACACATTTACGTAATATAATTTTTTTATCAGTATTGATTGGTGTGCTTAGCATAGCATTCGAACACGCCAAACAATAATTTATAGATTATCTTATGCCATTAGTTGCTAGAAGCACTACTTTAAATTGGAATTTTGCGGTTAACTTCATTACATGCATGACTTATCTTCCATGTCATCTCAACACGTTTGTTATTCTGCAGTCTGCGATGACAACAGTTACGGCGTGAACTGTAGGGAGGAATGCGGACATTGCAAGGACAACGAACAATGTGACAAAGAGAGTGGAATTTGCGCCAGCGGCTGCGAGATGTGGTACACACCGGATCTTTGCAAATCATTCATACGTAAGTATTGATGAAGGCGTCAAAACGGTTCGAGTAAAACAGTTTTCATTCGTAACAGCTTCACATAATCGAAGATTCAGACATCAAACACACAATTGTAATACTAGTATCACAAAACTAGTATATATATATATATATATATATATATATATATATATATATATATATATATATATATATATATATATATATATATATATATATATATATATATATATATATATATATATATATATATACATATATATATATATATGTGTGTGTATGTGTGTGTGTGTGTGTGTGTGTGTGTGTGTGTGTGTGTGTGTGTGTGTGTGTGTGTGTGTGTGTGTGTGTGTGTGTGTGTGTGTGTGTGTGTGTGTGTGTGTGTGTGTGTGTGTGTGTGTGTGTGAGTGTGTGCATGTGTGTGTGTGTGCGAGAGTGTATTACTAAAATTGTGTTAGTATAGCTGTATTGTACTTATTATATGAAAAGGCTATAATTATTGTATAGCGCAATGTCCAGTCGTTAGGGCTGCTCAAGGACTGCTCTAAGCACCTTACACATTACTCACTGGCAGACAGGTCTAATCGAACATTATCCAGACGTCTATGTGTGAAATACCATGCAGTTGTATTTGAAGTTAACTCGTACGCCTTATATTTGACATTGTTTTCTTGTTCCATTAGAACTCCCTTATTTCAAAACAATCGACAAACCGAGAGTCGAAGATGTCACTAGTTCGTCTGTGGCATTAAGTTGGCCAAAAGCCACCGATGTCACACCTGGTCTTGAGAGTCGCTATTACTACGTCGTGTGGCTTGGGCTTAGAGGAGGGACATTTGACAACGTATCTCGCCAACAAGATGCAGCAGGCCTAAACACGTTGAAATCACGACTTACCGGACTTTCATTTAACACGAATTATTCCGTGAAAATTGAACCTGTTAGACAACAGAAACAGCTACATCAGAGTGGAAGAAATACACAGGTCGTTGACTTCAAAACAAGTTGCACAAGTAGGTATTATAGTGCAGTGAATACACATGCATCCAGTGAGCACATGCACCCAATAATCAAAGTATCGTTGTATAAATGGCTTGCAATAACACATTGCTTTATGGTTAACATTTAACCTGTTAGGCAACATAATGAGTTGCATCAGTGCTGAAGAAATACATGTCATTGATTTTCAAAACAAGTTGCACTGATACGTATTGTGGTGTTATGAATATAATGAGAGCACATATACATTCAAGAATCAAAGTATCCTTGTGTAATGGGCATGCAGTAACACATTGTTTAACCGAAATGATGTTACAATACTAAGTTATTAAGAAATATCGCTTTCAGTTCCAGAATCTCCAACTATAAAGAATGTGGCAAGGACCACTCAGAATGGGTCTGTTGATGCGAGTATCGTTGTTACTTGGAAGGTTTGTACAGTATGCCTACAATTACAATTTAGTGTAGTCGTTGTGCAATACGTAAAGCCTACACGTACCTACTTGGTTTGCCAATGTCGATGATGTTAAGTAGCTTGGAACTTGTTGCGCATTTTCTCATTCAATCCAATGTTCTCAGGAGAAAAAGAGAAATAGATTCAACACCAAATTTCTGTCGTGTAGTTCTTTCTCAAATGCCAGCTGGCCAACGACGCAACGTGTACTATATTTCTATGTTTAGGACATGGGTCAGTGACAGCGGCAGTATGTTTTTTGTGTACTGGTAAGAGTACGTCATGCACATTGTACCTGTGGGTGTCGTGCTATTACGAGTTGCTTAGAGCTGTCACCTAGGATGCGTCGCTGTGTGTTCAATATCCGTCAGTTATCTTGAGGTTAAGTGGAATGTTTTGTGTCACGAAATGATACTATGTTATGGCATTCACAAATGACAAGCTCGGTATACAAATGGTGTATTACAAATGAGTTGCAGAAAGCTCCAACTAACACACCACGAACAAAATAGATATACATTCGTTTACAGATTCGTTATATTTGTTTACAGAAGCTGACTAACAGCGGGTGTGATGAACTAGTCGGCATCGGTATATTGTACAAGCGTCAGACGTCTAGCAATGACCAGTGGTCATACAAGGCGGCACAACAAGTGACCAGCACGCATCTTGCAATCACTGAGCTCGCCCCTGACGTATACGAGGTGAAGGTGACAGCTACAAACAACGAGGACATCACCTCTACCAGCTCAACTGTTGTCGCGGATCTTAGGACAGGTATGTCATCATTATTGCTACACAAACACACCATAATGTTATACAGAATGTAACACATCACGAGAAGACCGAAACCCCACCATGACATGAACATGTGCATGCCTCACACACAACACCAATACTGATAAGAACAACAACAATAACAATAATAATAATAAAACCACTAACTAATGAATAATTACCGGTCATCACATACGCACCATGTGTTGTAATGTCCAGATGCTTATTGCCACAACTTGCAGCATTGTGGAATGTCGTCTTGCAATAAATATTTTTAAGCGTAGAAACGGCCAGAAATAAAACAAATTCCAAATCATGTTGGTATGGTATTCTACCACTTTCATTTCACTTGCTCGATGTTTTGGAGTAAACGTTTATTTATAGGTTCTACAAAACCTGACATGATGACATCAGGAGGAAATGGAGCAGCGGTTGCAGCAGGAGTGTCTGTCAGCGTCATTGTCATCATCGCTGTCATTTGTGTGGCTATTTTAATCCTTTTCAGGTAGTTTGATAATATTGTTGCTAATGTGAAAAACTGTTTCATAGTTGCAATAGTCAAAATAGTGATTGTGATTCCAAATATTGCCTTCTAAATTATGTAAAGTGCTGTACATTTGTGCTGCTTCCAATATCAGATATCTGCCGAGAAACATCTTCGACATTTGGCACGTGACTCACTGAATGCTGCTTGTCTGATTATCTATGTACTTATTTTATTTCACAACACTGATATTCATGTTTAATTGTATTAAACATGTATTATTATCATCTATATATATATATATATATATATATATATATATATATATATATATATATATATATATTACCTAATTGTATTAGCAGTTCTTAGATAGAAATGTGTGTTTCTGTACTGCTGTTTGCTACATTACTACATAATATAAATTACAGTTGCCTTTAAATGTGTTCGTCCGACATTCAGACGTAGGCGTGCAGGACAAACCAAAAGTGACGCGTGTGACACAGCGGTGAGCTTCTCGACGGGAACGCAGCAAGGTAAGTGTGAATATAGATTACTCCCCAAGATCACTCTCTCCAGGCTGCCCAATGTGCACACACTGATAACATAACCTTCCCGTCAAATGTAGACACACCATTCTGCAGCCAGTTATAAACAGTATTATATATAACTCTGTGTAGATGACGGTGAGCAGAACGCTGGGTTCGAGACAGAGCGAGCGGCAGGAGATGGAGCCAGTGTTGAGGAGCCGGACCAGGAGAATGTCCCCGGACCCGAGTACGTCAACACCCAGCAGGTGACTCGCGGCGTCGACGTCGCTGACGTCGCCGCTTACGTCGAACGCAAGAGACGCGAGGACGGCTTCAAGGGCGAGTTCAAGGTAAGATTGCGGGGGCAACATGACGTATAATTAAAATATTGTTACCAAGATATGCTTCTTGGATCTGCTTCTTTTTCGATAAATTGTCACCGTACCGTATACGATAATCTATCATGAATGGATGCACTCATTTCTCGTTTCATAATCGTACAACTGAACTTATCAGTGTGTGTATTCGGACGCCATACGTGAAATAAACCAACAAAAAGAATTATCATGAACACTGAGTTCGAAACAAATACAGTAGTTTT